>JANHFX010005615.1:40593-97990 GCA_027560015.1 Chloroceryle amazona
TAATAATTATGAAAAATAATTTTTTTTTACCCTTGGTTCTTTCTGAAAAAACCAATGATTTTTTTTTTTTTCCCCCCCCCCCCCCCCGAAAAATAGTTTGGAAGTTTTCTGTTTCTGCTGAGGTTGTTCCTATCTGCTGTGAGTTATTTTAGCAAAGAAAAACCTCATTTTTCATTAACACTGGCATTCTCCTGTTACTGTAGTATTTTGCCTGTTTATCATGATAGAAACAAATCTGTAAACCCAACCAAACTAAATTAACCTAAGGCAAATATGTGAAGCAGGAATCACTGTTCCAAATCTACAGTAGAGAAAGAAGATGCAGTTTATTACTAGGTTAAGTAATTTCAAAGTGATTTTTCTACCCTTTAGGAGAAAAATGCTAACTGAAGTATTCCTGGAAGCACTTTTGTGAAAGGCAGCATAGCTCTGCTGCTCTGCAGAAGGCTTTGAATGGCTGTACTGAGTCTTATGGCTGGAAAGGGTGGATATAGGCATGGAGGCTAGAGGTGGTTGACCCTTCTTAAAAATGTTAGCTGAGTAGAGTCTTCAAATAACATAGCATGGTCAGAGTAGTAGAATATACAGAGGAGAATTAGTGTTTAGTTACTCGGGTGTTTTCCCTCTTTCCTTCCAAGGAATCCTACAGTCTTCTCCTGACATCTCTGTGTAGGTCTTGGGAGAGTTGCTGAATCAGTGTAGTCTTCTGCTATTGCAAATAACAGCTCTGCAGAGTCCCAGGCACAAATGTCATAAAGGTGGAATTTTTGCCCTTTCTTCTTGGCTCTCACCAAAATGTAGGATTGCACCTATGTGGGGTTTTAGTTCTGTTGTTTTTAGGTTTGGCCTCATTCTTAACTTTACCTTCTCATAGTTGACAGTCTTGTGCCATTGATGCGAGTTTTCTCCTTTGCTATCAGAATGAGCTTTTTCTGCCTTGTTGACTTTCCACATTGTCTAGAAACAGAGTGGAGAATGTACTCTTTCTGTCGCTTAATGCTTTTCTATACCTGCCATTACTTATTTGTCTCTACATGGTATTTTGGGATTTAGTGTGGAGAGCATACTATAGCCAAGTGAAGTGATGTTTTGTTACAGCAGTTGGAGTAGATCCTTCTTTGCCCTTAAAACAATGGATGCACTTTAGTTGCACAATCCTTTCAGGCATAACTTTTGTGCTGATGAAGAAGCTAATATTAACAAATCTCATGAACCTGTTTCCTGTGTAGATGCCTTTGCTAACTTTCCTCATTTGGATTGCATTGTAGTGACTTTGACTACTAGGAAATCAAGGTGTGCTACTTACTTGAATTTGGTTACTATAGTGGGACTTGAAGTCAATACAGACTGTTCTAACAAGTACCTGTTCTAACCTGTGAGTTAAATGCCAAATACTTGCATGGTGGCTGGGCACAAATAACAAAGACTGGTTTCTGAGGTATTTGTCTAGACAATTGCTTCAGTTTAGACTACTGATGGGAGTGTTCTGAGTGACCTGAGAATTTCTGTGAGTTTCTGGGGCAGTCAGAATTCTCTCAAATTAATTTTTTCCTTCTTGAAGATCCTTTACTATTGTCACAACTGGCTCACTGCTTGACTGCCTCCAGCTGCAGCTCAGTAGCACAAATCAAAATACTGGGTGGTTTATAAGCTGAGGGAAATAGAAGGGTTGTGCTATCTCAGATGATATTTTAACAAGAAAGTGGGCTGAAAAAGACCCTATAATGCTGCTTGTAAACGTATGAAAGAAACAGGCAACAACCTTGAAAAGAAATTGCCTGCTTGCCAGGGAACCACAGGGAAAGAAACCAGCACAGGCTGTGTCCACTCACCTGAAAGTCACTTGGCTGTGGTTAGTTATGTGATAGCTTTGTAATATAATGCTTCAGCTGCCTGTGGTCTGTGAACTGTTATATTCAGAGCTTTAGTTCTTGGAGGATAGGGTTTTTTGCTTTGCTTTTATGGTTGGTTGTTACTTAAATACAGAGTTCTGCTTGGGAAAGTCATGCCAGAGTCTAGGTACTGGAAGTGGAGAGAGATGTGGCAGGGGGAACCCTTAATGGTGCTTGCTTTTCTTCTCTCTTTAAAACAAAACCCTCTGATCTCCAGATGAAGCAACTAGTTGATTGATACTACTCAATCATCAAACAATCCACTCTGCTTCAGCAAAGAATGATAGTTCAGCAGCACTGGCAAAGCATCGATGGAAGTTAATTTTAATGGTAATTTGGAGCCTGGCTTATTTATCATTTTAAAAAGGCCTTTATACATGAAATATTTTTTATTGCTAATTCATTTTATAATCATCTGGTGTGGGTTTATGCTAAACAGTGCAGATCACACTCAACTTCCTTTTCTGGAACAGAGAGAAGCTATTATTCCCTTCTAAATACTCATAGCTTGTGATTGTTAGTAGTTCAGAGAGGTTGAACTGCAGGGTTAAGAAAGCAAAGGTTAAACCAATGAAAGGGATATTTGTTTTTAATCTTGCAAGCTTGCAACAAGTTGCACTTCCTCTGATCAGGTAAGAGACATGACACATGGAGACTGGGTCTGCCTGTCAAGACTCATTATTAAGTCTCTCTCAAGAGAGTACTCAGCCTTTTCCTGTTCTCCTTGTGAATGATGCAAGCAGCATATCCCTAATCCTACTAAAAGTTACTTTCAGAACCTTCCATAATACTTCTAGGTGTTGTGGCAAAGCAATAGAGCTTGTCTCTGAATATCTCAGCTCCCTGTGTTGGACTGTCTGCATCCCTGATGCAGCACAGCTGAAAGGATGCATGTTCCTGCAGGTATGAGGGTACATGTTTTTGACAAGGCAATCTAGATTATCCCTGTCCCTTCTAGCAGACTGAGGATCCATCAAGCACCTACATTCTCCAGATAGATGTAACAGACCATATTTAGCATAGCTTCAAAGAAAAAACATCTCTATCTAAAAATCTTGTATTTAGTCTCTTTGGTGCCAGGAGTCTGCTCTCCTCCTATTAGAAGTGAGACTGGCATTCTTCAGCTATCATACACAAAGCCCAAATTCACTATGGGATTAGGAGTAGTATCTGAGAGGAAATCATGTGCAGTTTGATGCCCAGGGCAGTGTATTTGGGTCTTTAGTTCTGCAGTCAGTGGTGAGAAGCTGCAGAGATGTCTAGTGCTGAAATGTTTCCAGTGTTACTGTGTTGCCGTGGGTCTTGTGCAGTAATTTGTAGTAAACACCTCTACTGATTTTTGTACTTCATGGCATGGAATCAGTGCTACGGAATGATCAAAACCTCAAAATTGATTTATCCTAATCAAACTAAAGGTGTCTGATTAAATCAGAGGAATATGTTAGGGCTCAGACAAAGCTCAGAGTCAATCTGCAGTTTAGATGACTATATACCATTTCCCCACGGGACCTCAGGAGTCTACATATTCTTATTTCCTCTTGGGGTATGTGATACTGAGCCTTCTAAACAACCAGGACTATTTCAAACTGTTTTCTGCTCTGGTATAATATGTATAATAAAGTAAGACTTGTCCTCAAGGAAGAACTCTTGTGGGCAGGTGATGTATAGTTGAGCATAAAGTGTCTGTGTGGGTAGGCGAGATGTATGGTTGAGCATAATGAGACCATTCCACCTGGTTATGTCTTTTCTTGGACCTTGAATATTAGTACAGCTTCTCTTACACAGCTTTTTTAAAGTACATTTCCCCACCCCAGTATAAAATCAGCTTATTAGTATTGGAGACATTCAGAGGCACTGGAAATTTTTATAAAATGGTAAAGGAATTGGGGTTGGGACAGATGAAATTTAATGATTGCACAGTGCCTGGCCTCATGGGGACCAGGGTCCAGACTGAGGCTCCTAGGCATTGCCACAGCACTACTGAAATGCAGCAAATATCACCAAATCTGAAGGAAATCTAAATAGAGAATGGAGGTATTTTCTCTTGCTTTCTCCTTTTGATGACAGCCTAAGTGTTCTTAAATGTTATCATCTGTATGACATGGTGTGCTGCATATTTTTCTACAAAGTAAATTACTGTCATGCAATTTCATAGCCACATCTTTTTTCCGTAGCTGAAAGGCTATGGGCAGTGGATGAATAGTTATTTCTCATTCCTTAAGGTAACTCAGTTTTTTTCCTGTAGGAAGGATGCTTGCTGGAAGGTAAGAAGTGCTACCTAAACTTCTGTTTTCTACCTGCTGAGAGATTCTCTTTTTCCAGGCTGCATGATTCCTCATTTTGGAAAGACAATTATTAAATCTCTGGGGTTCTATTTTGCTGATGTCTGTTCTTTAATGTAATCATTATGAAGTGCTGACATCCAGTCTCACCCTTTGCATGCTCCTGGCAAAGGCTTCTCTTATGTTCATGAAGCCACATTCATGTAAGTTCAGGCTTTTCACTTCCTGGTATCCCAGGACTGGAGTATTGCACAAAACCTGTGTCCCTGTACTGAGAGTGGTTCTCCCTGTATCCTGCAGCTACTCTAAGTATCTCTAGAAAAGCTGTGTAACCCTTAACGTGTAAAATCCACCCTATTTGCAAATGAGTTGCACAAAGATGTAGGGTGATGTTATCAGTTTCAGAAATTGGTCTTTTTTTTCCACTTATTTTAGAGCTCTGTGTTGCTAGCTCCTTTTTCTTGCCTGTTGCACAGTTGTGCAGCTAAATGTAAATGCTGTAACCCATCCAGTTAACCATGTAAGCTTAGCTACTCTTTTTTTTTTCTAGGCATGATTATGCTAATCAGTTGCTGGAGTTAGTGTTTGTTTCTTTAGCTGATTCCAGAAATGAAAAACAAGTCTGTGTGACAACTGGGGGCATTGACTATTCTGCTGGTGAGTCTGGCACATGTCTATCCTCACTGCATTTCTACTGCAGTATGATACTAGCTTTTTGCTTCTCCTCCCTAAGTCTCCTTGTCCTAGGAGTGCTTCCCTGAATCTCAGCCACGTGCCTGCCACCTTAATCTCTCGTTCCCTTTGAGTTTGGCTGTACTTAGAAACCATTTTGCTGAAAGTGATTTGAATCTAGTTTGCTCACTGAGCTTGTACTGTGGTCTCTTCCTAGTGCTGCATTTGGCTCTTACCCTGGTGGATGGAAACTCTAGGCAAGATCAGCTCCCAGTGATTTTTTTGTCACAATTGTTGTAATTAAATCTGATATTACAGAACCGTAGGGGATAAGAATAATGCTAATGGCATATTTTCTTAAAGGTTTGGAAGTTTTCCAAATAATGTGTTTTCCATTAAGTTGACATGTTCTTTTCGTATCTTTCATCAGAGTGGCTGATGGTTCAGTGGAGGCATAACAAGAGTCATCCTGGGTAATCTTCACCTGATCCTGGAGTTGGTGTACTGAAGCCTCATGATTTTTGGAGTCTGAAAGGCTGAACACAGCCCTTGACAAAAGAGGAAAAAATTAGGGGTGTAGTTTAGCAGCTGCCCAGGCCTTCTCCTAAGCCATGTTGTAATTTAGTGTAGGAAGAAATCCATATGGAAATGAGATATTGGTCCCTAACTTGGGACAAACAGTGCTTACCTGCTATCCATGTTTTTATTGTCTTAATTTTTAATATCTTTGGAATTGGGGATGATTGGACCTCTGTCTCTATTTGTATTCAGAGAATGATGTATTAAAGTCTGTGTTTAGACCTCTGGCAAAGGGGATTGATTGTACTCTCCAAGTTAGTGTACAAAGGTAAGAAACTGAAGGCCTGACTTTTTGGGAGGATAGCATGTAACTTAATGCTGGGCAGCAATACTCTAAGTGCAAGGCATTGTTAGAGTAGTAATTAGAATAGAAATTAAAGCATTAATAGAATGCAATGGTCTGTAATAACCCCTGGATTTCAAATTGATTGTACAGGTAAAAATGAGTCCAGAAGCACATGGGCTGCTGAATCATAGTTAATTTCTAAAAATTGGACATTACAGTTCAAGACTTATCTTTACATATTAAACAAAAATGAGGGAATGTACAAAACAGGAACAGCAAAAGTCTTCCAGGGCACAGATTCTGTTCACTGTATGTGTGAGCATTCTGCCTCATATGAGCACCTCTGTCCCACTTGAAGTTACCAGACACTGCTGAGGCACACACTTATTACAGCTCTGACTTGGTGTAGACTAAAAGGAAATAAATGCTGAGCTGACATGGTCTGACTAAAAGTCTGTTTCCATAGCCCCTTCCCTCCAAATGTGAAGTGATGATCAAAACTGGTGGAATTCCAGTGTGGAGTTAAAGGGTCATTCTGTACCTTGCAAGTGGTGCTGGGAATTGCTTTCTTCTCCAGTCGCATGTATAGTGATGGGTCTTTTGGGATGTGGCTGAGCCCTCCCATGTCAGAAAGAGGATCATAAAGCATGTTCTTGAATTGCACAGGGCTGGATAACATTTAAGACTATAAGCCTCAGTGGAATTCTGCTGGCCTTTCAGGCATAGGGTTGGTGGGATGAGGTAGATAGTGACAAATGTCTTCAGAGGTGTGATGCTTACCTTTTTAGATAATGCTTGCTGCTGCTATCAATATTCATATTGACTAATGATCCTCTACATTTTTGAATCTTGTCTTTCAAGCTAGGAATCCTTCTTGAAAGGCAGCAGAAATGCTTAGTCCGGCTTGCCCTGACCATAACATCTTATATTGCAGTGAGTGGGAGATTTTCATACTGTGACCCTCTAATTGAACTTGACATTTCAAACAGGAAGATGCAAAAAGTGGTAATCAGCTTTACTAAATGACAAGAGAATGTCACAGGCAAAGGAACAGGATACCCCAAGACACAAAGCAATGTTAACTCTCCCTGAAAAATAGTAACAAATCTAAACCCAACAGCAGCAGCAAAAGCTCAGTCTGCTCAGCAGTCTGCCTTGACCCAACAGTAGACATGTGTCTACTGACTGAGAAATTCTCATCCCACAATAGTCTTTCTACATTTGAATATACACTAGCATTGGGTCTAAGCTAGGGTCATGGGGTTTTACAGCAAGCTGTAGCTTTCTTTGACATGTAAAGAAAGTAATAGATGCTATTAGAGCCACCTGGATTTTCTCTACTGTTTTGCTGTCCTGCTATGCAAGCTGGGCTGACTTCTGCCATTTTAATTTTTAAATATGTTTTTTTCTGCATTAAAAGGCACATCTCTGTGAATGTATTAAGAAAAGAAATGCTATGAATCTTGGCTAATGTGCTTGGAGACTAGGTGCCTTTGGGATTTGGCTAGAGGAACTTAATTCCCAGTTGAAGACCATGCTGGGAATAGGTCTTCTCACCACTAACTTGCCTGTAGCTGGCAGCTATTGGCATGACTTTGTCTTCCCAGTGTTGTGTTGGAATAAGCAAAGGGAATAGCTGGAGATAAGTTGGTCCCTTCTCAGTTTCTGGCACCCTCTACCCCCATACAAGGGCATTTATCCTTTCAGTATTTTCAGCTACTCTGAAATGTGTTGCTCATACAATAACGAGTGTCTGCAGTCATGTTGAGATTCTAGCTCTAAGTTTTTTGACTTAAGTACATTTGAGTGCATCCAGAACTTGATGCTAGCACCAAAAATGAAATATTGTACCATTTGTGAAGAGGCACTCTGTGTCTGAGCCTTCTGGACACAAGGGCATACGATGGTATTGCAGAATGCATCACTGGATAAGGGCACAGTCCAGTCAACTGGAAAAATACTTTTTGATCACATCCACCAATCTTTTCTATTTCAAATACTTGCTCAAGAATTGTTTCCTCCTGTAAGGGAGAAACCACTTATGATTTCAGACAGCAGCAGAGAGATTAACAATATCCGTGGTTCATAGGTTTTAGAATGACCAAATTGTGCTTTAGCTCATCTTGGATTTCACAGTACAGTTGTCTGATCTTCCTACCACCATCTTTATCATCTTCTCCCTTTCCCTCTAGTTGTATCTTTCATTTTGTTTGGCTGTTCAAGGCCTAATTTTTAAACATCTACACAACATTTAATTTCTGAAGGCTTTTGATTCAAGCCCTCACGTACAATAGTAAGTCCTATTACAATAGTGAAGCAAATGACCTCTTAAAGAAAGGGCAATCAGCTGAGAAAGCTTTTGCCCCTTTGAATTGCGTTACAAAGGGTGATGGAGCATCCTTGGAACTGAATGCTGGTAACTCACCAGTTAATGAATAACTTGAACAAAGACAATCCAGGGAATAACTTCACAGGGAAAGAGCATGGTTAAACATGAAACTACTCCTTACTTTGGAGAGCAATTATACATACCACCTTTATAATTCAGTGGTCTCTACTTGCCAGTAAACAGTACTAAGATTTATTTCAAGGTAGTTTTAGTAGCTTTTGTCCATCAGGCTGCATGATCTGTTATTCAGTTGATAGAGTTTATGGGGCGAGAGACATTATGAACTTGCAAGGGAAACCCTGCTCACTTAAGGATGATCTTGTTGGTTAGCTTTACACTGTGCATACATTTAACTGTTTTTAATAAGTACCTTTGTCTGGGAAATACTTTTTGCTTGTGATGTCTTGAAAATGCCTTTATTCCAACCCCACTACCCTAACAGTCTTGAAATAACTAGAATGGGGACAGCATAAAAAAGTCTGAATCTTAGGGAATCTAGAAGATAAGGATGTGCTTAGTGGAAAGATTTTTTTTTTTAATAAAGAGTCAATAGGTCCAAAGTAGTCTTCTGTTTGCACAGTTTGAAAGTCTAAATAGCCCTTGATGGATGGAAATAATCTGACTTCTTGGCAAAGGAGGTTAAAAGATCAGTGCACAGAGTGAGAGAACGGTTCATGGGCATAGCAAGGGACACCCTTCCTGGTCTATCCATCCCATAGTCTTCTAATGGGTGGGAGGGGAGTGGGAAACAGCCTTGCTGAAAAACTGATGCTTGATTCCTTCCTCACGTATTTCTTTCCTAGGTATACTTCTAAAAATTATTCTAAAAATTGCTCTCCTTAGTTTGATTCCTGTGAATCCCTGAATGACACCCACCAATAACTTTACCCTTCTCTCTTCTTTCCTCATAACAATCTGTGTTCAAGTGATAGCTATGAAACTTCCTCTGCTCAGCCCCAAGCTCAGCTGAGGGACAAATCCTGGATGAAAATACTTTTCTGTTAGTTAGATGTTACATAGCTCACATAAGCCCTTTCATTTAAGTGATGTTCCTAACAGACTGCTGTAAGTGCTGGATGAGACTGAGCCTGTATGTGGAGCCTTCTGGGATATTAGACTGCTAGGTCTCTGCTCTTTCATTCCCTAATGTGGAATGCAAAACTTCCAAATGATTCTCCATCATGTTTTGATTTCTGCAGTTTAAGCACAAGGTTGAAGTGCTACAAGTACGAAGTGCTACAAGAGTGTGAAATGGTTTCTCCAGCTCAGCAATTTGTGGAGCTAGCTGGAAACTACCAGTATGGAGACACCAAGAGGGGCTTCTATTCTTCTTGCTTGAGGAAGTAGAGAAGTAAATGTGTATAGAAAGGCACATTTGGGTTGTATAGCAGCACATAAAATAACTTTCCAAGGTACAGAAGTAGGTATCCTTAGACTTCAATGCATGTGATCACAGATCCTAAGCAGAATTAGTGTTACCAGTGGGCACACCCTTATTTTCTTCTTGGCAACCTGGGACCCTGCTTCCTAGACATCTGAGGTAGGTTTTAAAGCTGGCCCAAATACTAAGATTCAATGGGAGTATCTTTCTATGAGAATCAGATGATGTATGTTCATATAAAAAACATGATCATTCCATAGCCCTTGCTATGATTTTTCTTTGGCTTGACAGCAGTGCTGAGATACTGCTTTGTTCCATGAACTTATTGGGTCTTCAGTGAGGTTTTTACTTGTAATTGCTGTCGCAGTGACTTTTTTTATTGATCATTTAATTTCTGCATCCAAACAAGTAAGAGTAAACATTTTTCAGCCCTTTTAACCTCCTTAACTTTTCATTCGTGCTCTGCTTCCCTTTCCCCTGTGGCTAGCCCAATGCAAATAGGTGGACATAAAGATTAATAGAAGCAAGGAGATGCCTTCCTCCTCTCAAGTACCCCGTGGCTTGGAGACTGTTATTAATAGCTGAGGTAAAAAAGTGTTTCATAACCATTCTCTTGCTCCAGCTTCCTTGCCAGCCCCCTTTCCTTGGTCCCTGGAGGGAAAGTGTGAGCTCATCACTTTCCAATGCAAATTCAGCTTTTGGTCTCATACTTGGATTCTTTTCTTTTCATGGGTGGAATATTTATCTTGTGCCAGCTGGTTGCTTTAGGCAAGCTGCTATTTGCTGGGATATCCAGAGAGCATGTGGGGAACAGGTCTGTCAAAAGCTGTTCAGGCACTTTCTTTTTTCCCCTCTACTCTGAAAATGTTGCTGTATGCTTTGTGCATACACATGTCTGTACCTCTGTCTTTATTCACATGATGGTTGGGAAGGAAACTTAGGTATTTTGGTGTGGAAATAAAGTTGGAATTGAAACATGGGTATTTCAGTTCAAAATATTTATAAGTCCCTGTATGGAATCTGGTTATGGTACAGCCCATGTATGACAAAGGTGGAAATCTGTAAGTTTCATGGATTACTTCTATATCATAGGCACTTTGTATCTGACTCTTGCCTCTCATATTTCTAGAGATCTAATGGATCAGTGCTGAAAGTGAGCTGTCAGGTTTTCATCCCAAATGATCTGGGAGGAATGGAAATGGCATGCCGTCATCTATTACCCATTTTTGTGTGGATAGTACAGTATGTTAGATCCTTTCAGTCATTGCCCTCCTATGTTTTTCACTGGGTTTTTACAAGACTTCTTTACCAGCTGAGCATTTTCTAATGAGTCTTACTAAGCTAGAGGCTCTGAGAGAATCTTTATCTGGCAATCAAGTGAGATGAACTGTAAAAGAAAAATGGGAGGAAAGAAGAGCAGGAATGTTTTGCTTGTCACACTGGAAAAACCTTTGTTCACTTTCCTAATGAAAATCTTTAAGCCATATATTCTGTTAATGTGTTTGCTGGGTGTGTGCCATTTTGGAGATGAAGTAATATTTATCTTCTGAATGTCTCATCCTTTCAATGGCTGCCAACTGGGTGAATACAAGCAAGCTTTTTCTTCAGGTAGAACAGAGGATGCTGTTACCTTCTGAGTGTTTTTTTCTGAAATTGTTTTCATTACTATTTCTGGTGGTCAATAAAGCCATCTACATGTAAGAAAGCAATTTTATGTGATACTGGCTATTGAAATATCCCTTTACCACTGGCAGCCGAACAGGCTTTCTGCATTTTACCCCCCAGGGAAGATACAGGTGCCTAGAGTTCTTATTATTACATTTGTAGTAAGTACAGTTAGTAAATCGTTATTCATTTTCATGCAGAAAATTGGCTCTGAAGCAAAGAGCTTTCAAGGGAGCAGAACCACTTCTGAAACTTGATCTAATATGGCTGATAGTAAGTTGGAAAAAAATCCTGTGAAATTAATAAAAATGTCTGGTTTAGAATTCCCCAAATATTTTTTCAGGCTTCCAATTGAAATACATTTTAAAAATTATTCCTTGAAGTTATCAAAATCAGCTACAGATGAGTACAATTTTGTGGCTGTCCAAAACTTTTCAGCTATGGTTTGTTTATATTTTTCCTGGTTGTGTCAGTGTTGTGTGTTCACTTCACCCCTCATAGTTTTTCAGGTTGGCCTTTGAACCCAAAACACAGACTATTTGTCCAGCTGTATTTATGAGCATGGCTGGTGTGAGCATATTAGTGATGACTGCAGCTCTGCAGAACTTGACTGCAGGTCTGTTCTTGCTGTGGTACTGTTCATGCTGGAGTGGCTGCTCCATATGCTTCTCCAGTCTGGGAGATCAACCACCTAGGTAGATAAGGTATCCTTCCAGGCAGTTTTCCTAGAGCTATGGTTGCTCAAGACTGAATTTCCTTTGATAGGGCTGACTAGGATGACTAACTGCCAAGGCCCAGCATGCAGCACAGGTTAGATCCATGTTCATAGTGTGGTCCAATGGAGGTGGCTTTGTAAGAAACAAATGGTGTTTCGGATTGCATACTCACTTTGTGTTTTCAGGGAGGGGATGTTAGTTCAGACTGGCTCTACTCTTGTACCAGCAGCTGAATTTCCATTAGCTCATCTTCCAGTTTGGATTTATTTGTGAAGAATTGAGTTGGCATGATCTTAGAGTACATCATGTTATGAACCAAGTAGTACATCAACTGGAGATGATCAGGAAGTCTTTTTCAAAAGTGCACTCCTGGTAGATGCTAAGTGGTACCACAGACATGTTGATTGTTGCTTCCCATAAGTGACCCTTGGGTCAGTCTATGAATGGGGAAGGGCACTGTATCACAACTCTGACTTTTCCATGAATGTGTAGAAGGTGAGTAGAAGCCTACAGTGCACCTCTGCCTGCTTGTAGAGGTAGCATCTAGGAGCTAGCAACTGAGTTTTAAACAGAAAGGACATAAACCCCAACCTGTCAACTGAAGGGAGGCCTCAGCCCAATCTTCTTGTAGCCTATAGAAAGCAACAACCAGTAGCAGAAGTTGTTTTAGTTCAGGACAGATAGCAAGTCCTACTGGTAGACCAAGCTGAACATCATTTCAGGATAATGCCAGAGTCAAGCAGGAAGAAATTTGATCTCCTTTTCTAAAAATCTGGCCCATACTGCAGCTGAAAATCTATCTTGAGCACCATTAATTAGAACATTGAATTCTATTTATGCATATAAGTTAATGAATATTAATCAGACATGTTGATTAAAGTGATGGTATTTGCATATTTGTTATTTTTGTAGACCTTTACCCTTAGGTATTCTAATATCCAAGATATTCATATGGCACCAAGAGTAATTCTGATTAGAGGGGGCAGATCATAACGAGTGGTCAGATGTTGGAACAGGTGCTCAGAGATGCTGTGCCCTTCCATTATTGGAGGTATTTAAAAGTTGAGTGGACATGGCCCTGAGCAGTGTGCACTATCATTGAATATGGTTGTCCTTTGAGCAGGGGATTGGGCTGGTTGACATCTAGATGACACTACTAACATAACTAATTCTGCAATTAATGCAGAATAATGTTCCTATATTTTTGGTGGTACTGTCTTTATAGATGGGCACAAATACATAACGGGTGCTTTCATGGTTAGTATTAATCCAGAGGTAATGAAATGATCCTGTTGTGTGTGTGCTGCAATACACGAGTTCATTAACTAGTCAGCATATCTGATCACAATTCTATCACAGAAGCTGGTCAAGGTAGAGACAATTTCTTATCCTACCTTTCTCCTAAGCTTACTTTGACTAGTTAACATGTGCTGAAACTGCAACAATAGCCTTGCCTGTATTAAGGTACCTCTAGATGTGTTCTGATGATTCATATTAAATGATGTGGGAGACAGAGCAGTGCACACAGTTGAGGGCAATAACTCAAGTTACAGCAGCTCCAGTGACCAGGGCTGGTTTGGAGATTGTGTGAAATGCTAGCCCAATTTAACATGAACTCTTCCAAGGGAGACAAGACTTAAGACATTAAGATATATATGCCACGTGCAATTTCTTTGTGTGACGTGATCCTAACCCTAACTATGATTATAGCCCCTGGAAATCTTACTGAAATGTTAAGCCAATAAAAAAACCCTATAAACTTTCTCTGTTCTACAGATTTTTCTGAATATAATGTGAAACAATTAAAAGCTAAATGACTAATCTACATCATCTATCTGCTTGGTGTAGATATAGTCACCCATTGAGGGAATAGAAACCGTGGGATTAAGGTACTCTCAAAGAAGGCAGTTTCTTATAATGAATAGCAAATATATGTGGTGAGTGCAGTTTGCAAGCCAGAGGCTAAGATTTCTTTTACTAGGAAATGTTTGTGTAGTAATTCTCAAACAGATTTGTAAAAATTAGAGCTAGCACAAAGGGTGTATTTTGTGGAATAAAACGCTTGCTATGAACAGTTCATCCAGAGGTATCTACAACACAGAAGGATGAAAAGCTGCCTGGGGGTAGCAGAGGCTCAGAACATCCACATCAGTCTCTTTCAGGGAAGCGCATCATATCAAAAGCCTTGGCAGGAAATGTAATAAAACAAATACTAGTTGTACAGCTGGATCCTTCTTAGAAATCAGCATACATACTACAAGAGGCAGTACCCCCTGGGTTCAGATCTCTGCGTCTTACGGAAAGCAAGGTGACTATTGTGTCAATGATAGTTCATGAAGTCTGGTATGGCCATGCTATAGCTCATCCAGAGCAAGTGACCTGCTAACTCTGTGCATCTGGCTGAGATTCTGGATTGCTCTTACCTGAGGTTTGCTGCAAAGAGTCTTAGAGTGGGAGAAATGCTTATGTGTAGCTGTAAGCCTTTCAGCTACTAAAGGTAACTTATTCTCAGGCATCGGGCTACTCTGTACCTGAACTTTAATGATTGTTCCACAATCTGCAGCCCTGAAATTTGAGGAGGGAAATGTGAAATCTCATAGCCTTCATTGAAAGGAAGTGAGTATAGTTAGGTAACACTTCTGTGTGTCATCTTGGGCTGGATCTGAAGTGACATTACTGACACTTGGCTAACTGCTCTCAGTTTACCAGTTTCATGAAAGACCTTCTGAAGGACTAGTTTCTGTTGCCAGCTCTCAGATGAGTTGCTTTGTATTATGCAGAAGACTAAGCTATATGATCACAGCAACTACATCTGTAAGCGTTGGGTTGATCTCACAGGGCCAATGTCCTCAATACTTCTGAGATCCAAACTGTAGGACTGATGTGACCAATATCCCGACCAATACCAATTTTCATTCTAGTTCTTAAATTAACCATGGATAAAGACTGTTTATAGGAGCACCTTGAAAGCAGTGAAATGTTGTTATATTTAAGTGGGGTGTGTGTCTTGGTGATGAAGAAAGACACTGGCCAAAAAGATCTGAAAAAAGCCACCAGAAAACACAGTATGGATACCAGCAGTATGATCTCTTCTGTTCAGCTTAGAGGTGGAAAATGGTTCAGTCACTTGCTGAATTACCAAACAATTTGGGGCCTCTACTGGGCTAATGTTTACAGTCCTAGTAATGTAGTGGGAGTTGGGTTTCCCTAGCAACTGAATTAACATCGGGATATTGGGATAGTTTTGAAGATTGAATAGAATTGCACAATATTTTCAGGTGATACTCCTGCAATAGTGTATGTGAAGGATTTTTCTTGTAATGGAGAGAAAATTCAATAGTATGTAAAAAGGTGTTAATATGGAGAAACGCTCAACAGATATGGGAGGGGAACTGAGTGGATAAGTGGATCAGGAAGGAGATTGGCATATTTGCTGTGGATACTTAACTGTTGTGGATGAAGCTACCTCTAGTTTCCTTAACTCAGTTTTATTTGGCATCTGAACTTTTCTGTAACAGGGGATTGACAAACATGGACTTAAAGCTGCTGAATCCCCTCTGAGCTCATGTGAGGATGGTATGGCAGAGTGTTGCTCTGTATGGTTCCAGTTGCATCTTCCTGCTGATCCCTTTCCTAGCACTCTTTTTGAAGATGTCAGCCACTGGGTTTTTAGGATTTTCAGCAAACATTTTCCTTTGATCAGAGGGATGTGGAATATACTGCATCTGTCAGCGGAGTAGCTCTGGCTATTCCATGTTTCTTGTGGCCAGCTGTAACACTTGCTATGGCAGCTGCATAGGGGAAATAACATGCTCACAGGTTTGCTCTATAAATACTATTCCCAGTTATTTAAGCAAAGTCCAGGGCTCAGCTGCAGTTGCATTAGATCTTTAAGCCAGTTCTGAAGTCTGGAGATGCCCTGTAAATTGCAGTTAATCCCATTGAGTACATGAAAGGGAAAATGTGCGTTGGTTGTTGTGGTTCGTTGGGTTTTTGTTTGTTTGCTGTGGGTTTTTAATATACTCTTGCATCCTCTCCCAACCCAAAGACTGGAGTGAACATAGCTATTTATTCATCTGAAGGTAAAGATTTCTGAGGGTTTTTAAGACTTCTCAGGAGAGCTGTAGTTCTGGTTCTTGCTGCAGTAACTGCCTCTGCTTTCCCAGGGGCCTTCAGGAACTGGATGTTTGGAGGTCTTGAACCTAATTCTCTTCTGCGTGGAACAAGTAGGAAAACATTGTCTGAAATTGTTACTTCTATAAACTCATCCTGTTCCTAATTTTTATTGGCAGGTTCAGGAAACTGAAAGCCTTTTTCTAAGTTTCAAAAGTTAATTCTTGACTCCAGCTAGATATATGCTGATGCAATGGCATTAACTCAGCAGGGTCACTCTTCTGCACCTGTGAGAGCAGGTTTAGATAAATGGCTTGTGTTTAAATACCAAGCAATCACAAACCTTGTTGGTTTGGGCCATGAAAAGCTTGAGGTGCCCAGTAAGATCCTGACTGCCTCTCTTATCAGCAGTGGCCATGTGAATAAAGGTGGTTGCATGCTTTCTGCAGTGGTCGCTGCTGTTCTAGTGTCTGAAGTAATTGAAGTGCTAGAAGCTAATAGAAGACAGCTCTGAAACCCTCTAAACTATGTTCTCCTGAGTGTATTAAACTTGGTGTTCACAGGAGAGTTTAATAGTCTGAAGCCAAAAGGCCCCATTAGCTCATGCTGGCTGACCTCTGGTATATCATAGCCCATTACATTTCACCCTTTATCCCTTTATGGAGCCCAGTAAGGTGGATTAGATTGAAGTATTTTGAGCCCTGTAACAAAAAATTAATTAGGTTTACCCATTCTAGCAGTTAACCTATGCTTAATGCTTCAGAGAAGGGTGAAAATCCAAGAGCAGCATCCTTGTCTGTCACTTGAGCATCTGCTTCCCTGTGTAAGATAAGTAGTGGGGACAATTTCCAGGTAGAAGTGAATTCCCTGCACTCTGCTCAAGCCTGTTGAGTGAATGCAGGGGTCAGCCCTGGTACTTCTGAGACAAGCCGGGGGGAAAGGAAAATGTATCTCACCATGTGCACTGAAGAGCACTTTACCTTCTGGTCCCTGCAAGCTCCTGGCTGGAGTCAGGATGTTTATTGGTTAAATAGAATGTTACTTAGGGGTAGGAACAGTGCTGGAAAATGTTGTGTGGCTGGAAAGATGATCATGGAATTTACCATTCAAATCTTCCTGTACTTCAGCTGCCATTGAACACTGCAGTTCTACTCTTAGTTCTAGACAGTCTTTAAGTATGTGCTTAAGTCTCATGAAAGCCCTGAGGATGTAAACGTGAGAGCAAAGTTATATATTTCATAAAGAGAGGACAATCTCTGCTTTAGGTTTTGGTCATAGAAGATAGTGAATCACTTTATGTATTACTTCTAACAGTATCTGTGGTAAGAATAAAAACTTTGATGGACCTTGATAGAAATTAGCCTCTTTTGGTGTAAGAGGAGGTGCTTTCTGCTGATATAGCAGAAATTATAGCAAATGGAGCAGGATTTTTATCTTCCTTCTGCATGCTTTTATTTTGAATTTTGGCTCTGTCCTTTTCTGCTATTCTATAGACATCTCTTCTCTGGACAGGCATCTGATAACTTAGATTATTGTCTAACAAATAAGCATTTTCCTGACAAAGCTTCTGATACATGAAAGCAAGTGAACAAAGGGAGACAGAAAAACCTATAAGAAGGCAAGGTTGTGATTTGGGGCTTTTTAAAAAGCTCTTTGCACACTAGCTGTCTTTTTTAAAAATACTGTTCTTGGTTTGAAACTTTAATTCTGGGCATACAGTTGGTGCCCAGATGGTGCAGACTCACACAGAAGCCCATCATGCTGTCAGGGCAGGCGGATACATATGTAAATATTTTGCCTTTTTACCCTATAATATTTGGCTTTGTCTAATCTAATTGCTGTCAAAGGCAGAATGTGAAGAATGCTTAAGAGGAGCAAACAATGAGGACCCCAAATGTTTGTGTTGCACTACTTTGGATGATGCTAGTAGACTGCGATGTTACTAATAATTTTGTTTCATAGTTTTTCTTATGCTGTGAATTTATGGTGTATGATTTAAGTTCATGCCAAATAATATTTTCAACCTGAGGTAGCAACCTGGTTGTTGTTATAAAAGCATGTTTAATGCCTTGGAGATGTCAATATAAGGCTAATGGCTCTGACTTTTCAGTTCAGGCAGACTGTGTTCTACCTGCCTCTTGGTATAGCACTTTCTTGCTTGTATAATTCATCGCTTCATTTAATTTATTCTATTAAGTGCCCATCTTAATGTACTTTTAATACATAAAGCATTTCCAGCACAGCTCCTTCTCTGACCAGTGGCAGCTAGTACCAAACAGTGTGGCCAACCACATTAAGGATGCCTATTTAGTTATTAAGGGCCTGATCCAAAACATCATACTAATGGAAAAATTACTTTAATGAGCTTTGAATCTGATTACTCCTTGAGAAGGTCTAATAAAACTAGTGTTAGCTGAGGATGCTAGCAAAAGGGATGTAGGAAACTTTGTTGGTTTTCATCAGTGTAGGAACTGTTGCCAAATTTGGCTAGGCTATAATTCATGGAAAGCATCAGGCTATGCCAGACCCAGTCCTCTAAGGACACTGCACAGAGATGCCAGGAGATCAGGGCCTGGAGGTGTGATTATTGTAATGGAAGGAAAGTGATGGTAAAAGGTGAATGTAATAATGTGACAAGAAGATAAACAGCATGTGGTGCTTTTTGCCATGGAGTGTAGATGAAATCCTGGTTGGGGGTGGGTGGGGTGGGCAGTTGCCCTTTTCAGCCATTTGTGCTGCCATACAAGGCTCATTATTCAGGGGTGCCAATAAATTCCCTCTCTGAGCCTGCTATGAAAGTGTCTGGCACTTTCAAGAGATGTGGTAGCCTGACACTATCCTTATGCTTGTCCTGCTTTTTGGCTGTGGGGTGGAAGGGGGTCAGGAAAACTGACCACTATCTATGTATTGTTTTCCCTGTACTGTTTTCTATCTGGAAAGATCAAGGATGTTTGCTTTGTGTATCTCCTGGAGTTAAGGGCATTGAGAAACATTACTGCACAATAAGCTAAGATGTGAGTTTACAGTTTCTACACAATAAATACTTGTATGCCTGCTGCTAGCTCATGGTTCAAAGAAATGAAAGAAGGGATGATTTGTCACACATTTATCTGATGGTGAAAGCAAACACTCTGACAGCTACTGCAGAGCCTTTGGTATATCAATTTTGGATGTGAGCTTACCTTACAGGTAGCTTGTGCTTGTTGTGGGCCAGATACAGTGTTGGTTGTCCCAGTGGACAGATGGTAGGGATTTGCTTTGCTCCTAGTCTTTGCTTTCAGTTGTCAAGCCCATCAGGCCTACAGCTAGGAGGACATATTGCATTCATTTAACAGCATTTTCTCTTCTGCATTTTTGCCCTTCTCAGGCGCAATTGAGCGGTGCACGTACATCAAGTACCACTACTCCTCAGCGACTATTCCCAAGAACCTCACCTACAACATCACCAAGACAATCCGCCAGGATGAGTGGCATGCCTTGCGTAAGTGTTACTAGCTTTCTTCTCAGCTCTTCTCATGTGAGGACTAAGGGAGGTACTTGCTGATAAATGAGAACAGAGGCTTTGACCGACAACCTGCTCAGAGTCCTATTCTCACATACAGTTTGTCTTCGTAGCAGACTGATCGATTTGTTCTTTAGACCTACATCTCTGTTTCTGCTGCTGACTAGAAATTCTGCTGAGGCTTGAGAAAGTGGTGGTGGGGAAGAGGCATTTATATGCAGAGATTAATACAGAGTTACATACCAAAGTGAATAACAAAATCAATGCCCCATTTTTTTAATTCAGTAGAATGCTCTGTATATGTGAGCATATTCTCATGCAGCTCATGCTGCTGCTGAGTGTCCTGTTTCCAGGAGAATTTATTGCTGGCTTTTATCATAGAATATGTCCTGCTGCCAACAGCTCCTGGGTGAGTGTGGCATCACTCTGCTTTGAAGATCTAGAAAGAGAAATGCCACATCCTTTAAGGCACAGGGAAGGAGCTTAGCCCTTGGTGATAATTGTAGCCGGTGGTCACCAACTTAGAAGATTTGCTGAAGCAACAAGATCTGACAGGGATGGAATTGCCTTGGGATGTATTGGCTGACCTTAAAGCTTTTCTTCTCATCTTGGAGATGGAAAAGTGTTTTCAATGATAAAGTGGAAGAGATAAGATTTCACAAGGAAGGATGTCACTGCAACTTGTTCTTGTTACTAAATAGTCATGGGGACTGATGAATGTCCCGAGTTCCTCTGTCTTGGTGGAAGCAGTTAACAAGCTCCTTGAAGATGGCAGGGGTTGAGGCATGCTGATTTTGAGTGAGAATCTTGAAAGGTGGTAGTGAACAGCTACTGTCCACTCTGAGAAATCTGTAAGACCTCTGCTGTTCCCTAGGGCTTTTGGTCTCTGTTTCACCCCTACCATATGTGGCTGTTGCTTTGAGAGGGTCCTTTTAAGCTCTGATGAGGACAAGGTGTAATAATATAATCAATTTTCTGGTTTGAGACTCATTGGTGCCTGTAGGCCTACCTGATCAAATCTGGTAAAGAATGAAGAAAGTTCTCAAGAGTGCTACTAAGCCTCTTTTATTTGCTTGGGTTTTTAATGCATCTGTGTGGATAAATACATATTTTTGTGTCATGACAAAAGAAATATTGAACTTCTGCCTCTCATAAGGTTGTAAGAGGCTGGTCTTGCAAAATATTGTACTGTGCTCATTTGTCCCTGAAATCTGTTTATCAGGTGGTTTGGTTCCTTTCAAGTTTTCTGCTACCACCTGCCATCTCTACTGGTGACAGTTTTATGTAGACATTGCTCATTTGTGGGCAAAAAGAAATGCACCCCTCAAAAGACAACTTCTGTTAGGGTTCACAGAGCAGTAGGAAGGGTCTTTGTCTTATACTCCTGTGTATGTGCACTTTGGCCACTGCTGTGAGCAACAATAACTTTTCTGCAACCATCCACTGGAATCTCACTATTTACTTGAGGAATTAGTGTTTTAAAGAAGTGCCTCTATGTCAGTAATGGCTCAAGTAAAGGGCTTTTCTGAAGCTGTGTTTGTACTTCCTCCACTTCCCGGACTTAAGTATCATTACCAATACACCTGGCCATGTAAGACTCTTTGTATGTGCATCTTTTGGTGGGATCAGCAGGTTCCTGAGCCTAGTGTGTTGGTAGCTGATGCAAACCTTCTGTAGGGCATTTGTCAGTCTCCAAAGTGGCAGTCTAGACACACTGTGCTCACACACATCTGATTTGGTCCAAGCCTAAGTGAGGCTGCTTCCTTCCTCCCTGGGGAAGGTACACAGAGAGTGTGGGTGTGCACACATGGTTCTGACCCAGATTTTCTTGCCAGTTCATGAGTCAGGCTGAGTGTACGGAGTCAGATAAGTGTATGAAGATGTAGATAGAACTGAACTTAGAGAGAAATACTTCTGCTGAAGCTCTCTTCTCCAGAGCACTTAGGTGCAATAGTGAGTGCTTGCTATATGGGGTTAGCTACTGGAGGATCTGGAGGTCACTGAATTTAATAATTAAATGAGTTTGTATGACTATTTCCTGTGTAGGAACAGCAGCTGTGCTGTTTTTCTATGAAACATTTGTTTTAAAAGGCAAGAGCAATACAAATCTTTTCAAATTGTGTTTTGGTTGAGGATGTACTCTCTTTGTGGTGTAGACATAAAGTGGGGTAAGATTTGTCTTCAGAAAGTCCCTGTAATATTAGTCTCTGCCTTAGTGATTGATCTGGTTGTGTACCTCTGGACTAGCTTAATCCAGGGCACAGCTACTTTAGCTCTTTACTACTCATCCTGAGGTAGGATACTGCTTTAAAGTCAACCCAGACATTATTTGCCTCTCTATTTTCCTGTTGAGAATTTCCCTTTTGAGTGTTGTGCAAAAGAAGCAGGGCCCAGGCCTGTTGTTCTTCTGACTCTCCATGGGTAATCTCAGATGTAGCATGAGCTGCAAAAAAAAGAAGAAACACTGGGGCTAAATGGCCTTCTGGAGAATTTCAGAGCAACTGAAAAAAAGCTGGTGTGTCTGGTTACCCTACAGAGGAAAAAAACCCAACAAAAATTTAAAAAAACCCAGCTCAAACCCAAACCTGCCTCTTCCAGGCTAAAGCAGCTTCTGTCCTTTGCTATACCTGTATTTCAGTTGTGGTTTTGTTTCCCTAGTGTAGTGCCTGGAAAGGAAGTCTGCTTTGCCTGTTTACTGGGTGTGACAGCAGAGGAGAGTGGTCTTCAGCCATGCTCAGTAGATTGCTTTTTTCAGATAGGGGCAGGACTGATGCTCGAGCAGTTTTTCTTGAAGTACAGGACTGGGTGAGGGGTGATTAATTTCAGGCTGAGAACCCCATGGCACCATTCAGCACAGAAAGCACATATTCTTCTAGCTGTGCTGTCAGCCATGCTAGAAGAACCCAGGGGAGCAGCTGGACCTGGAGGAATGATTGCAGCTGACTTTATAATTTTTGATTCTATCAATTTTCATTCTGGTTGACATTCTCAAGATGGAACCTTTGCTTCAAGATGACTGCCTATGGCAGCATGAGCAAAGGAAATAGGACTTCATTTCCATGCAGTCACTTCCTCTCAACTATCTCTGCATAAACAGGGATGGAGAGAAGGATGATTGTAGTATTGCCAGCTCTTGCCTCTCAGGAGATAAATGTCACCTAATTAGACAAAACAAGTGTCTATTATGAGCTGGAAAGGGAAGGGAGAAACAAAGGCAAGCTGCGTCCAACCACATGGAAGCATGAGTAGCCATCTCTTTATGGATGATGCCCACGTAATAATATTACACTATTAGATGTTTACCCTGACACATTTTGGCCTCAGCCTTGTGCCCAGAGGCACATCAACATTCCGTCTTCTGCAAAACTCCAACAGCATCAGTGATGCTTTCAGAAATGGAGGTGTATATTGTTTCAATAAATTTAATAAAATCTGAACACTTCTAGATTAAGATTCAGTTCCATGTGACTTGTTCTGTTCTTGCAGGTTCAGTTTCGGCATATTACAGATTTCTGCTTACAGAACATGGTGTGTTTATGGTGGGGTTTAAGCTATAGGATATGGTACAGGCATTGGAAGGGGTGAGAGGCATTTTTCAGGTGATGGAATAAGCACTTCAACTGTATGCTTGTACTTGAGGAATGTTGACCACTTGTCCCAAAAGCTTCAGGAAATCCATAGTTGGTATATCATGGCAAAGAAGGTGAAAGTCTGTGTGTTGCTTTGAAAGTGGCAGTAGTACTACCAAGGCAACAAGGGGATTGTGCTATATTCAGCTTGGCATCTTTCAGGAACCAGCAGTGCTGTTCCCTAAAGCCACTGTGAGAGGTAAAACACTAAAAGCTCAGGGAGTATTTAGTCTGCTGGTTTACTCCTTGGAGCAAAGTACACCTATTGGGTTGATGCTGTTTTGTATCATCGGAAGGACTATAGGAAGGTCAGTCCTGTTTGGATTTTGGAGTGGGTATGGTTTTCTGTGCATTTCATTGTGGGTTTTTTGTTTTTCCAAATAGGCTATATATAGACAACCCAGGCTCTAAATTATCCGCTGCAGCCCTTAACTGTCTTGTAGAATAGGATAACCACAGTATAGAAGATAGATGCAGGAATGTCTAAGTATGCTTAAGACAACTGTCTACATTTAATTTTCTTGCTGTGAGACTGAGGATTAAAAATTTATTCTGAGGAAGCCAAATAGTGCAGAAAAAAGGAGGGAGACGCAGACAAGGAGAGATTTTTGTTAGAGCCAGTCTAGCATGATGTTTTATTTTAGTATCTACTTTTGTTTAGACCTTATGCTTTCTTGCTCACCTTACCTTTGAACTTAGATGTACTTGCCATGGGACTACTTTGTGTATTCATTTCCTGAACGATTTCCCTAAGAACAACTGTACAGGTACTACAGGACTGTAGATTGGCCTGCTGTGAGCTCAGGCCTGTCTGGAGACTCTCAGAGCTGAAGCTTGTGGGTCACTCAGCAGTTTTCCTTAATGTAGCCTTGGCAAGGGAAGGCTAAAAGGGATCTTTCCAGGGCCACCTTCTCATCAAAGTGGATGAAGAAGCTTTAAAGCACTGCAAAAAAGCAAGTTATTAATTGCTTGTTCTTGGAGAGAGATTTTCTCTGAGAACAAGTCAAACCTCTGCCTCTTCCCTTTCTCTGCCTTGGTAACTGAATTGGGGCAAAGGCTGCATGGCACTCAGGGCCTTTTTATGGCAGAGCTGCCAGTGGCTTCTGCTATATCACATGAAAGTCTCCACATCAGAAGAGGGAGGAAAAAAGTCTTCCTTCTCTCCAGAAGCTTTTGTTTTTCTGACTCAGCCTATCATGCAAGGTAGATAGCTGAATCTTGGTCTGGTATCTTTTTCTTCCTTTATATATATTACAAACCTGAATTTGTATTTTGGATTATACATGTCCCCATAAGAGGAATTTGTCTGCTCTTCTCCAGCTTGCTTTTGATGCCTAGGCCTGCATTTCACAGCAGCCATGTGTTGTATTCAGGAGCATGGAGAGTGCTGCATCTGGGCAGAAAGTGGCTGGAATTGCTATGGAAACTGATCTTTTCCTGCACAGCTTGGAAATTGTGTCACCAGACTGCTGTAGAGAGACAGTTAACACATAGGTAGCTGATGCTTTCTGAGAAATGTTTAGAATTTCCTGGGTGGTTTTTTGAGATGATCCTTTCTGGCATTGTGGGATCTCCTTTGCCAGTCTCCTTAGCCCTCACTTCTACTGCAGGACCACAGAATATGTGCTTTGAATTTAGATCACTGGCATGGGGAGTTGCATTGTCGGGAGAAGAGGAACTGAGTGCCTTGTGTTAATTGGAATAATGTTTTTCTGTGCTGTGTTTGTGGTGATCTGAAAGCCATTTACATAAAAAATGACTTGTGAAGTCAAAAGTAATAGCCTGGCACATTCTGAGAGGAACAGGTATTGGAGGAAATGAAAGATTTCTACAGGATATAGCGAGTGGTAATATTTTAATTCATATAGCATCTATGCTGAAAGCTGAATGGATTTTATCAGCCTTAATGGTCTGAACTTCGCAGGAGATTAAGGCTTCCTCATTTAGGCCTACAAAGCACTCAAATACCTCCTTCTCCGTGAAAGTGTGTGTTCTGGAGAAATTTCTGTTTGTGGAGGTCAGTTATGGTACTGATGGCAGTGGCAACAGTTAGCACTCAGGAAAAGACTAACATCTATACTTTTAATTTCTGTAGGTTCCCAAGCCTTCCATCCCATGGAACAAGGTGTTGACACTTGCACAGAAGCTCAGTTGATAGCTTGAGAATGCATTAGTAACACCAGTAGGCTCATGAGCTTGGCCCTGTCTGCTTTTGTAAGCAACAATAAATATTTTATTGTTGTATCTGTATTAAGTGCTGACCCAAGAGAATTTCTGCCTGTGCTTTGTTGTTGGGTTTTGTTGGTGTGTGTTGTGTGTGTTTTGTTTTGTGTGTTTTTTTTGTTTCCCCCCCCTGGGTACTACTGAAAGCAGTGTTTGAAATAAATAGGCATCATCCCACTTTTATTCTTTCTTCTACACTCTCTTGTACTCCCTTGGGTCTCCTTCCATTCCTATCTTCTATAAGGAAATGCTGTCTTGTTTTTAATTAGCTACCTTGACCCCCAGATGGAAGTACACCCTGAAGTATGACACTGTCCTGCTGATTAGTGCCATTTGGCTGACAATATGATGTCATTCCTTGATGCACTGGTTATTAAAGCAGACGGGGCAGCCATCCTGGAGGTTAGTCAGGCGGCAGGTGCTCACATGCTTGGAGGTCTAGTGTTGTTGGATCTCCATCATATTCACTGTTACCATAGCTAATGACCAGGTGGTAGTGACAGACTTTCTCATCTCCCCCTTTCTCTCTGCTGTTTTTCTTCATATCCTGCTATTTTAAGCTAAGATATAATTCTTTTTGGCATCAAAATTTAGGATCTATTTTAAAATTTGTAAGGGATTTTATTGCCTTCTGCTAGGCTTCATCATAGAATCTGCTAATATGGCTGTGATATTGTATAGTAATTATGGAAAACCTTAATACCTACACTAGTGAATAGCTTTCCCTGCTGCATATTACTAATTTTCCATACTATCATTGTTTCTTGGAGGCAGAAGTGCTGGAAGGACAGCAGGCCTGCCAGTCCTTAGTTGACTGAAACATAGTCAAGATTTGGAAAGGGAAGAAATAAGGACAAAAAGGGGCAAAACCTTGTACTGATGAGTTGGGAGATGGAAGACAAAGGATTACTGAACACTGAGACCTGGATAAGGGCAAGAGCAGTGCACTGGAACAATCTGGAAGGCAAGGTGCAGAAATGGCCAAGCTCTCTGTCGGAGGAGGGTGGGGAATGAACAGGAAGGAAACACTGGCAGAGGGGAAGTCTCATCCTCCTCCCTCAGCCAGTAGCTTCTTCCCCTAGCTCAGGTAACAGGGGCCTCAGTTGAATCAGAACAGCATTATTCTGCTGACAAGCCACTTGCCACTCTTCTGAATTGCTAAGAAACCCATAGCACTAGAATTCCTGGTTTTGCAGTTTGTTATGAAAACTTAAAATCAGATGAGTGTTTTTTAAGGTTGCAAGCACAGGCATGTAAAGCTAGGAGATGACACAGTCCAGGCTGCATATTTGGCCTTAATTTATCTTCTCTGAGCATACTTATTATCAAGTCTTTACTGTAATCACACCCTGTGTTTTCCACAGGACCCCTGACTTGTTCCATAGATTTGAGATATTCTGTTTCCATTCCATGATGTCTGCAATGTTTGATTTCCTTTTCATTGCTCAGTGTATGGCTGCTGGCCGCCTTATTGCAGAATACACAACTCCTGATCCCAAGACATTAACTACTTCATGGGACTTGTCATATGTCTAATTATTGTACTGAACAATGGGATGCAAGATTGTATTAATATATCTAATAACTCTTTGAGGCGAGTTATAATTTCCATTTTAGCCTGGCAAGCAAAGTGGTTTCAGTGTGCAGCTCTAGATGAAGTCTTCCATTTTTACTGTACTTAGCATTAAATAGTCTTCTGTATGTTCAGAGCATAGCTCCCATCGGCTTCCAGAGCAACTTTAAGTGCTCCACAGCCTGAAAATCAGACTTGAAATGGTCACCCAACTCACAGTGGGTCAGAGTAAATGAGGAAAACATGGCTAGAGACAATCTCTAAAGAGATTTTAGTCTGACTTATCACCAAGGACTTCTGGGGTAAGTGTAGAGGAAAGTGCTTGTGGGAGAGGGAGGAGGAGCTGTATGTCAGCTGACTGATCTCAGCTCTGACTGCCCTTTGCTAGGGGGCTTGCATGTGTTCTCACCTTTTACGACCTTTTCAAAGGGTCACATTTTCTATTTCCTAACTGTGGGATGCTTAACTTGCAGCCTTCATAATGTTTTGATTTTATTTTTGTTTTTTTCTAATTGCAGCACTTAGATTCACCTTGGTTTATAGGATATTTTATACTGTCTCCCACTGTTATACTGGAAGAAAGGCATGCTTTTATCTTCATCATTGAAAAGAATCTTGGAGTATTTAGGGAGCTGTCCTAAGGGTAGGAAAATTCAGAGTAAACCCCCTCCAGCCTTACTGGTGGTTTTTTCAAAGGAGTATTAGAGATATTTTGCCTGTTGCAGTGTGGAGATGCTGACAGGTAAAATAGACCATTCCTAATCATTTCCAGTCATTCAGCTAGTCAAAATATAGCTTTATTAATATGCATACAGAGCTCTGTTTCCCTTCTCTCCCTCTTGAGAGACACAGAGGGAGATGGGCGTTTTTCTATGTCTCTTGGCTAATCAAGAGTGATGCCTTGTGCATTCATAGGGTCAGAACACAGGAAAGAACAAACAGGATGATCTAATGGGTCTCTTCCATCTGACTCTTATAATTTTTGATTTATATACCAATTTAATTCCTGGTTTGTGATGATTTATATCCCAGTTTATTTATACCCCATTCTGATGCCCCACCCAACACTGTTAGTGAGATGAAAGCCAGACAGTTAAATATTTCAAGGTGATTACATGCCACACACAGAGCTAGTAATAAGGAGGAAGAACTTCCTTGCTTCAGTGCAAGACGACTGAAATGAACACTTTTGGAAATGAGATTATTGTGATTTGTTTGCAAAGCCATGCACCATCCACAATGGAACATTACAGCTCGAGAGATGCCAACAAACTTTGAACCAAACAACCTGGTTTTGACCCTGGCAGAAGCTGCAGGCTGAAACATGTAGGTGATTTTATGTCGGTAGCTACTAGGCAGTGGTTGCCATTTTAATTCTTGTTTTGCAGGGATGCTATTTGTATGTTGAATTACAGGATCAACCTGGTCTTCATGTACAACCAAGGACATCCTCCTACTTTAAACTTCAAAAGGGTATAAAATGTGTGAATGTTGATGGGTGAAAACTATGATGCAGCTTTCAGATTCTTATATTGTTAACTGGGCCACGATGATTTCAGCCACATTGAGCTGAAAGTAGTTCTGGCCCTGGAAGACTGTATGAAGCTGAAGATTTTGTTGTAGGGCCCATCCCAAGACTCCTTAATTGGCTGGGTGAATCACAGTTTATCTGTTCAATTATTCCCTGCCCACCTCCAGGAACTGATTGCACAGTTGGTGAGGGAATAGGAAATCAGGAATATAAATCAACTGCAGGAATCTCCCCTGGGACTTCAAAGTTCAGTCTCACAAATCTCATCTGGCTGCTCTGGATGTAGGTTACATTTAATGGAGCTTGAGCCTGCGTGTCCCTCTTCATTGCTGGAGTTATGACAGCTAATTTGAGTCTATCTGCTGCTAGTGTGTGCAATTGATCAATATCTCTTTCATAAATACAAGCTCTTTCTCATTGCCACCTCAATCAGCTTTGTTTTTTCTGGCTTGCCCTTTGCATCCTTGTTTCTTTTGTGTTTTTCTTGGGTTTTTTTTGTGTTGTGCTTTTTTTTCCTCAAACTTTATTGAGAGAAGGAAATCAATGTAAGAATATCACTTACTGACCTAAGAGGGGCTTCTTTGGCAGACAACTAAGGCTGTAAATAATTCAGTGGGGTCCCTGACTTTTCTTTGCTCATATTTTTCTCCCATAAGATTTGGTTTATTAAAATTTTATGGGAGGGGACATGGAGGTGCCTGAATTACTGGGTTTGTCTGATACAATCTTGAGTGATGCATTAGCTCAGTACTAGCTGCTCTTCAGCTGTCACAAGCACATATTAAATCAGTCTTCCTTGTAGAATCTGTTCTGCAGTGTGTTAAAATCATAGTTGAGCATGATGTAATGCTGTTCCTTATAACTCGCACTCATTCCTGATTTTTTGTGGCCATGGGAAGAAAATTGTTAAACTGCCAAGGAAAAGCTTAATCTTTTTTCCCCAGTGCTGGGAGGAAGTCAGTAGTGACACAAATCTGTATGCCCAAAGATCCTGTTCAGAAGGGAGCAATAGTCTGGGAACAAAGAGTTTAGTTCTATATAATTCTACTAAAACAAGAATAGATACTCTGAGATAAAAATGTGAAATTATTTAGCGGGGGGATGAACTAGATAATTTCCAGAGGTCCCTTCTGACTGCTCCCAATCTGTGGTTCTGTGAAATCAGTATTTGGTTGCAAATGTTGTTCTTATTTCAGAAGGAGGAGACTTCAGACTATTTCAGTGAAAAGGAACAGATTCCACAATTACACTTTTTTTGTTAATGCTAATGCTGACTGTGTAGTGCACATTCAATCCTAGCACTTTAAAACACTTGGGTAATGTTTTTTCACTCACTATCCTCCTGACTATAGCAGGGTGCTGAAGGAGGAAAACAACCCAAGTACACCCACTTCACATGCAGAAAGAGTTAGAGAAGTTAATTGACCTGCTAAATGTCATGCAGAGAGTGAGTGGGAGAGCCAGAAGCAGAACTCTGGTCTTTGGACTACCACTGCTGTAAGTGCTAGACAATGCTGCCTCCTGTAGAGCTGGAGATTATGTAGCATGTCTCCTAGAAAAGACCATTGCAAAACCCTATATCAAGGATAATGGATTTTCTAAAGATATTAAAAATAAATCTTCAAGTGAAAGCTTACTGTCCAAACCAAGAATCCATTATATATTAGTGGTGACTTTCTCTTGGAAATTATGGAAAAACAGCCTTCAAAGGCTGGTAGAGAATTGATGTATACAAAGTTGGGATTCTTCATCACCTGCTGAAAACTGTGTCCTTGCAGATATCTGAGGGTGAGCAATTAGAATCGATAATAATTTCAAATTATCTTCATTACAATGTGTAGGTGCTGTAGATTTTTTTGCCACATGTGACTTGGACTCTAAACCACTGTCCTCACTGATTGTCATGACAACTGATGCACACAACAAGAATAACATACTGGTACTTGGTTTCACCTGCAAGCAATACCCTCAAGAATAAAATGCTGATACTCAAGAGTTTTACCTGCAAGAAATCTTAAGTGTCATTTTGTTTGAAAAGTAATAGTATGAGTACACTTTTGAGAAGTAATACTTTTCAGTCCTATTACAGAGCTATAATGGTATTTGGAAAAAGAAATGCACACTGAATGGAAAACTGCAGTCAGATTTGTGGGCAAAGCTTTAAAATGGCCTTCCTGCTATGGCCTGGGGAGAACATCTCCTCTATAGTGAATTCTTCTTGGCCAGCAGTGGTCACAGCCAGCTCTGCATCTTATCCCAAAATGGCATGGGTGAGGAACTGGTTCAGTAACAAGTATAGTTCTGGACCATGATTACTGGCGTGAACCATCCACTACCAGCCTATATTAGGGCTACCTGTAATTTATTCCAATGGCTGAACTGGTCTTTGGCTTGTTTCAGGAGTTTCCTCATCCCTCGTGGAACTTGGTGTATCAGGACCTACATGTTGACTATTTCTAATGTATTTTATTGCTGCTCATGCTTTTGCATGGAAGCAGGATTTTATTCACTAAGTAAGCCTTGGTTCTGACCCTTGATGCTTCACTGGAGCACTAGCTCTGATTTCAGCTGATGAACTGGGAAATTCTGTGGTGACAACACCTCCAGGGAGGACCAGATTTTTCACATGGGTTGAATTGAGAATTTCTTTTAAAAAGAAGAAAATTAATGCAAAAGCATTTGTAGTAAAGAACAGGGCAAAGAAATGCAAAAAGTACTTGATACAGCAACAGGATGAGCTTTCCAGAGCAGTTCTTCCAAAGTTTTTCAGGAGGAATGGATGATTCTCTGAACAGCTGAACCAACAGCTCTTCTAGTTGAAGCTTTTTGAGGGACCAAGGGTAGCACAGGCAGACACACTTTGAAAATTTCTGTGATGCATAGATGGATGAGATCATGTGCCATATCTCTGGCTGCTAGTTCATAGGATTCTCTGATTAATATTCTGGCCTTGGCCTTCCATGGGAAGGCATCCCCTATGCAAGTAAGAGCAGAGGTGAATGTATCCCTGTGTTATGGCAGATGACACCAAGTGCAATTTAAGGATGTTCTTTCTTCCTCACAACTTGGGGAGACTCAGTCTTTTACTAGCCAGAAAAGAGGCCATTTGTCATCAGGTTATTGGAATCATGATGAGTGGTTTGCCATCCTTTTCTCAGAGCAGAAGGGTTGATTTCTTGCTCTAGAGAAGCAATGCTTAGGGAAGGCATAGTAGATAATATTGTAGGGATTAAGATGCTGTAGGTATGGGAGGCCCCTAAAGCTGGTAGTGTAGTCCCCAGCATAGGTGCATTAGCTAAGTGTTCCTAGTCACTGGGGGATAAGGGTGAGCTAATCCCCAGGCATCGATGGCCTATAAGAATTGTAAACTTGGCTATCAAGTTGGCAGAAAGAGCATCAGTCCAAGAGGATATAGACAGGCTGCTCAAGTAGCCTCAAGTTATCTGTGCATGGCTCTGACCCTTACAGCAATCTTGTCCTGGTGGGACTGTGGGGGAAGTAGCTTGGGGCAGTAAGCCACCTGCTTTTGACAAGTGCCTTCCCTTTGATTTTGATACAAGGGGAAAGACATCATCTGGTGAGTGGCTGTTTAGTAGTATGCTTGGCAGCTGGGGGAACATTGCTGCTTTCCAAGTCTCTTATTCCTGTACTGTAAGTGTTAAGTAGAGAAACAATCCCAGGAGCAGGACTCTTATAGCATTAGAGTGAAGGGAGGAACTCTTTGTATTACAGGGACACTGTTGTTATTTAGATGTATTTTTTTCTTCTGAGGATGCAATGGGATGAGTTTTTAGTGGTGCCTTTAAAAATATGAATAAGGAAACCACTGTAACATCTGTAAACACCTGGGGAGCAGCTAAAAGAATAATAGAAAAACTGCTGGGAAGAATGAAAATGTAATGCCTAGATGCTCCTCTGTGTAGAGAACCCTTGTCCTCTGTTTCTTATGCAGCAATGTGGTTGCATTAGATTCATGGGAAAATCAACAAATTCCTGGCACTGCTGAGACAATAACCAGAAGCTGCTGCCTCTCTTACTTTCCTTGTACAGCAAAGTCTGGCAGTGAATGAGACCACTATGAGTTTGCTGTCACTCATTACTTTATAAAACTTACTACTCAGTATGTGTGTGTGTGTGTGTCAAGCTCTTGGTACAACCCTGATAAGCAACAGGAAGGTTGAGCAAAAAAATCAAGCCTTTCCACAGATCAGTAGAGATCAATCTTTTCATTTTGACTGAATGACAAAACAAAACCAGCAATTAAAAGGATGTTTGCTGATAGCTGGCAGGCAGCTCCCAAAACTTTACCAAGTGACATAGGAGAGCTCTTGCCTGTATGTTATTTATACCGATTGCATCAGAGGGATGATGTTAGCACAGGCAGGAGGATCAGACAACAGGTAGATGTGCTTTGAGGCATGTGTGTGGAGGATCCTGACCAAACAATTTGACTAGGGATAGGTTTGTTTTTTATTTACCAGCTGCCTGTGTCACTGGATTCAGCACCGTAAGTGGGCATACATATGTGCTAGGCCACAGCAACCAGGGCAGAGCTGTAGGTGACCTGGAGATGGGGTTATATTTTGGTATTAGTCAACACCTGTAATGTAGATTGGCTCTGGATCACATGTAGCTGTCCAGTAATACAGCATACCTGGCGCACCAATTTCCATCCCAGTCCTAGACTTAGTTTAGTTCATTTAGGTGTCATTAGATCATTCAGTCTGAGGTGACTTAGTTATGCCAGTCCACTGAACCTCAAAAAAACCTTACAAGTATGGCTTGAAGGTAGGGTGACTGGACAGTGTGTGAGATTTACTGGACTCTGCCTCCTGAGAGGGCTGGGTACTGAAAGGCTTGCTCACTGTTGTTTAAGTATCAAAACTTAGTTATGATAGTAGTTTTAAAGGTCTGTCTGTACACAGTAATGTCAAGCAAGCAGTTGTTCTGGTACGATCACTGGCAGCTTAGAGCAATGAGTTATAAAAACATTATTGCAGGCACTGTTGTATATACCTATCTTATACTCATCTGTCCATGAATGTCTGGGATGAATATACAACAGGTGGCACACAACAGTAAGTGGTTTAAGTGGAATATTATTGCTAGCAAATAGCCATAGATGATGCTTGACTCTCTTTTCTGAAGGAGTGTAAAACTGATTTTTCAGTTGTCGTGAATTCAATGTGGTGTTTTCTTTTTCTTGCTACAATGCTGGCATCATCAATAGAAGTAAATGAGATGTGGTTGGATGTGACTGTTCTAGTGGACCTCTGGTGTGAATGAACAGACAGTAGGAACAGAACACTGGCCCCTGCAATAAGATGAGTTTACTCTTTATTTGAGGGGCATGCGTGTGGGAATGCTGAAATAATGCATTGCTTGTGAAAGCAAGAGACTTGACAGCATTGGCTAAAACCAGGCATACTGCAGGCAAGTACTGGGCACGCTTCCTAGTTACAGCCATGCCAGTCTGCTTAATCACTGCGTACAAACTGTTGTTCTAGCAAGAGTTGATCCCTTGCTGGTGCAGTGCACTCTCAGGTCTTCAGACAGCCTTGCTGCTGTGTCCTGAGCCTTCCCCTGCAGTACTGCCCTGTTCTTCCCAAAACCCAGCACTATTGCATCTGCAGCCATGTGCCTCTACTCCTCAGCTGCCACTTATGCCAGAACACATCTTGCTCAGTATCATGCTTTCCTGGAGGAGGTCAGATGCTGTAGACTAGAGTCCATTTGTAGGATATGAGTTCAAGTCATGGTCCCTTTCTTTAGGTCCTTGGCTTCGTCCAGCCCCTGGTTCTGGGGCAGAGTGCCTGTGATGCATTTGTGCGCTGCTCATCACACAGATAGCTAGAAGCATTTTGGCCCCCAATGCAAGTGTGTTGTAACTGGGCCTGGCAGACATAGTCCTGAGAACTTGTTGCACCAGTAGATTTCTTTGGAGAGCAAAAGACCTCTGGTAGGACTGATCAGGTTTTATTCAGTTGTGAAGCTGGAAAAACAGAGTTAGTGTAGAGTCAGTGACTTTTTTACTTTCTGTAAGCTGCTGAGGAGAGGGCGGAAGGTGTTACCATGGTGCAGAGGGACCATGGGCCTGCCTCCAGCCCCTGGGAGGGAAAGGCTGAGGCTCAAGAGCCAACTGCATCCCTGCACTCCACTTTTCCATGCTGATGCCCCATCTAGGTCTTTCTGGGAGTTGTACCAAACCAATAGCCTGTGCCATGGAAATGTACTGCGGCTGAGTGGAGGAGAACAAAAGAGCTGCAGAAAAGGAGGTCTAAAAGCTGAAGAAGCATCGTATGGAAACTGTGGGAGATCAAGTTTTTCAATGTAGCATCAAGTGAGACAAAATCCCAGCACTTCAGGCAAACAGTAACAAGCCTGAAGTTGATGGAGCTTTCTTCCTGTGAAGCCTTAGCCTTTGTGGATGCCCTGCTCTGACAAAGCTGCTCTAAGGCTGCTCAGATACGATTCTCTCTCCTCCCTCTTTAGGGAGATGACAAGGGGTGGGATGGGGAAAAGGTGCCAGCAACACAGAAGGGAAGAGAGAATAGAGTAAATCTGATGTTGAATGTAGTCATCAGCATCTATTCTATGGTCAGTTGTTGTCATTTTCTCATATTAAATGAAGTGTTATTTTTAGACTAAATTCATACATGGAAATTATTCTCAAGTGTTCCAGCTTTCATCCTGTATTTAAAAAAAGCCCAACAACTCAAACAAAAAAAAACCACCCCCCCAAACAACCACAAAACCCATCTCCTCTTGATAGCACATTTGTTGCTTTATTTTTATACGATCTCTTTTATCCCTTCTTCCTGCTCCAAGAATTTATCCCTTCCTACTCCTCCACCTTGGCTAATATTACTGGAGATGCAGTGTGTTAACTTGTTGCTTTACTGTTCTGGTAAAGTTTTGAGGGAAGTGCTGGTGGGTTAAGAGGAGGCTTAGCCAGCAGCCCACCCAGTTCCTCGTGACTTTTCTTCAAAGAGGAGTCTGACAAAGAAGAGTTATTCTGTTGCAGATTTGCCAAGTTCAAAGTAAGTGCCCTACAGATACAACTCTGATTAATCCTCAGAACTGGCACATAAAGCTTATGCTATGCCACTGCTGCTAATGTTAATGGGAGTCAGGCAGCTTACAGTGCACTGCTTTAAAGAGTAATAATTTACCCAGAAAAGTCCCGAGGCAAGAGAAGTGATAGTCATTTATTAATTCTTTTGTAAATCCTTTTGTCTATGGTGCTCGTGTTGCTTTCTATCCATTTCGAAGTTGACACACTGTGGTGAGCCCTGGGCCTTGAAATGGGAGGACAGGATGGTCTTTTTTCCCATGTCCTTGAACTCTTTAGTGATAAGAGCAGCTGCATATACTGAATTCCAGGCTATATTTCCAAAGGAGACAAACTTTGTAAGCATATTTTACACTCTCTGTTACACGTGCAAAATTAGTGAGTGTAGAGAAAAATATGCCCTTTAGGCAGCCATTGGAAAGCACTCGGAGAAAACTGCCTTGTTAGGTTTGGTAGAAAATAGTCCTGTATCTGGAGCACTGTTTTGACATCAGTGAGATATTTGCTTAAAAAAGCATGTGCTTTTTCTTAGGGAAATGATTTTGAGATGTCTGACATGAGTACTCTTGAAAAGGGTCTTAAAGTCAGTAGGAAAGGGCTCAGTGTTCCTCAGCAGCCTGACATTGTCAGCATCTGGCTATTGTTATGTGCACTTGCGCCACAAAGTTGTCTCTGGCAGATGTAGGTGTACTACTTGTTTGTGTTAGACCTGAGATTTCCAGTGAAGATGCTGTGCTTTTACTGGAGGACAGAAATTTGGCTAGGGACCAACTCAGGGAGGAAAGGCTATATGCAAAATTAGACCATAGTATGGGATGTTTTTTCTGTGTGAAAAACTTCCTCCACCCATACAGTGGATGCTGGTGTTCCAAAAGGATGAATTACCATCCTGTGATTCCTAAAAGCACTTTGATTACTTGGGATCCCCAAAGACCTTGAAAGTCACAGGTGAATCTTGAAAATCCCATATATTGTTCCCAGAGTAGATGGACCAGCACAAACAGGATGCAAACTATCTTGGTTATCCTGATATGAAGTGGCTTTGGGAGATGTGTGGCAAATGATAAATTTCTGTTTTGAGATGAGCAGTCAATCACAGCTATATCTGTAGCTCACACTGCAAAACATCAGATTCCTTCAGAAATGCTATTTGCAATAATGATCTTGCAGCATAAGCTGGAGTGTGTCTGGGGGAGTGAGTCACTGATTAGGTAGGATTCCCTTTCCCTAAACATTTTGAATTGTGCTTCCTCACCTTTCTGCTTTTTTCTTTTCCAAATGCTTTAATTTTAGATTCTCCCTTTAAATTATGAAGTATCCATGTTTTTATCAAGCATCTCTTTCTGTATGTAACTACAGGATATCTTGGCTGATTCCTTATTCTGTTTGATGGGCTTTTTAAAAGCAATGAGGCTGGTGCTAGGTACCTCTTGATAAGAGAATTTTTGAGCAATGGTATCTCAGATACTTAAGTTCATTTCCCTGCTTCAGCCTGTGGTAACAGTCAAAGGACAGAAGAGATTGAGTTTCCTTTTGATCTGAGAGGTGGGTAGTGGCAAGTAACTTTTCAGCAAGATAAATGGGGAAAGAGCTCTAGATAATTCTTGGTATGAACTCTTTAAACTACTAGCTGGAGCTTGGCAGGCAATGTTCAACTAAAAGCACACTTGTTTCTTCATTTGCTTGCTGGCATATCTCACAGAGGGAAATGGGAGACAGCCTGGAGTATGGTGGTGACCCTTAGTGGGGCTGGCAGAGGAATTGGGAGCAGTAGTTGCAGCTGGAGGGTGTGGCTGCTACACTGAGTAGCAGACTGCTTGGTATTGGCTCTTAATAAGTGTAGAAGGACTAACAGACCTTAGTATTTCCTATTGGGCTGTTCCCTTGCCTTGTTTTCAATCCTGAAACAGCCTCTTTCAGACCACCATGATTACTAGAACAGGCCTGTTTTGGCTTTTGGAGTGGATTAGTAACTCAAACTCTAGTTTAATTCCAAATGGAACATTATTATAGTGCAGGCACTCTCTCATTTATTCATGTAACACAGGCTTTACTGTCTTGAGTTCACATGGATGCTTTATGTGCCTTAGCAAGATGTTTGATAGTGTCGTCATCATCAAGTCACACCATTATTGTATAAAGATGCAGCTCTTGAGTTCTTTCAGAGCACATTAAAGAAATCTGGGATAATCCAGAATTTTTAGAAAAAGATGACTGCTTATTTTCAGAACTCCCTGTGGACCAAACATAGGAAAAACAGCTTGTCTTTCAGAAGACTGACTGTAATTACACAAAATAGCATACACTTGCAATGAATTGAATTCTCAAATTTACGCATTTAAAAGGAAACCGTACTCATCTGTTGTCCTTTCTACAAACTGTAGCATGAACTAGTACTGTTTTTCCCATTATTAGCTTCTAATCCTTAGTAATTAAAGAAAAAAAGGCAAATTCTTCTTTAACTTCCTAATAGGATTTGTAAGTTACCATGTAAAAGACACAGCAGCGAGACTCTAAAATCCTTCCTTTTAAAAAGTCACTGTAAATCTTCCTCTAATAGTCAATATGGTTAGTACATTCTCATATGTTACCCATCAGCCCTGTTCTGTGCTTTCATCGGCTTCATCTCTTGGACTTTGGGGTGTCAGGTATTTATCCATCAGATATGGGTGTATTTTTACTGATTGTGTTTTTCCCCAATGTAGAGTCAGCAATTTGCTGCTAGAAAATATGTAACAGGGCAGCTCTCGTGAACATCTTATGAGGATGAAACATGTCTGTACACCTTGTTGTTTCTGTCTCCCTTACATTCTCTCTCCATGTCTATTTCCCCCTTTAGAATGTCAGACTGGCACCTTGCTATTAAGAAAGGCAGCATGCAGGGTGGATTGTTTTCCAGGTGATGCTTGCAATGCACTTGCCTAGCATGAGCTGCTGACATCTCCGGAAGGCTTCAGGAGCCATGTGGTGGTGGGCAGGGGCTTGCCTGCACCTGAGTGGAGATGTGACTTGGGTTTCTGCTTGCTCACTAGCCATGCTCCAGAGCACACTTATGACAGGTTTATTCTTCAACAGTTTGATTACAAGATAAGCTTTCGAGCAAGATCTAATGCTGCACACAATATCATGTCAGCACCCTGCTGTTGTCCCCGTGCTTTCAGCCTCAGGATCCTATGGGCAGCAGTGACACTGCATGCACTCCTGCCCAGGCTGCCCAGGTCCTTCATGCGCTGCTTTGGCAGCTTGTAGACTCTGCACAGCTCTATCTTTAGAGCTGCAGACAGTCCAGTACTGCAGTGTCACAACCTATGGAGCAGGTGGTAGAGGAAGCTGTGATTTGGATTTGAATTTCTTGCAAATTATTTCTTAGGTAGGAAAATTTGTCCAAGTTTGTGAACCTCAGGTTTAGAGGCTAATTAACTGTAGAGTTTTTTGACTTGGGCTTAATGCAAAGTCTAATGATGAGGAGGTTATCTGTGTGATGGAATTACTTTTTGTAATCTTCTGATGTCTTTTCCTTAACCTTGTGCTAGTTTTATCACAGGGATATCTTTTGTTATGTTCTACTTATAAAAGAGACTAAAATAACCAGCTAGTTATTATTCTAGTAGAATCACAGAATAAAATTCAGACAAAGCTGTCGCACAATTCTAGTATCTGAGGAATATCAGCATTGTGAACTGAATGTTATTAGCATATTATTAACAGTGCACAGAATTTATTAACAGTAATGCATGGATAATTCACTCCATGTGCTTGCACTTGTTTTGATGCAGTTAATATTGTAGAAAGCTTGTATTTTTCAGTTTACATTAAAAATATTGATAGGGTTCAAGTTAGTTTGCAGTTACTGTGTCATATGTCACCTCACACTCCCCTAGGGACAAATTTAAGGCTTCACTTAACAGTCTTTAAGTACGTGGCAAAGTGTATGTTCTCAGCTACTATTGATTGTTGCTTTGATTCTTGTGAATATCAAAATCACTATAGTAAACATTTGATGTAAAATAGAAATCAATTTGTAAATGGTGAATGGATAATTTCCTTTGTATTTTCAGTAACAAACCTACACTCCCTAGTGCAAAACAGGACTATAACCCGGTCTGTGCTTTATAAATTTACATCACAAAAGCAAATTATTTTCCTAATTGTTGTAGAGTTTATTCAGTGCCAGTATTAAGACATAATGGCATGAGACACAGAAATACCCCTGGTTTCAGCTGTGGCTGCTCACAGATAAACCAGACTATTTTGGGCAGTTTGATAAGTTTGACTGGCATTGTGGTTGCTCAGGATGCAGCACAATTCCTTTAATCAACATCATCTTGGTGAGGCTGTTCATTAAGTGCTGCACTGGGCTCTTGTCATGGATGCCTCATCAGCATGGATGTGACTCTTGAAAGCTCTGTTTCCCAACTCATGGCCCTTGTTCAAGGGGAATCACAACAAGATGTGTTATGCATCATCCAAAAGGTGCATGCATTTTCTGTGGCTGATCTAATGTTGTGGTGGTTATTGCCCCTTTAGAGTTTTAACTGGCTTTTTAACATCTGAAGAGGGGAAGAGTGCTCTCTGCTCGGTTAGAAAGAACACTGACCATTTGAGAGAGATTTCACTCCTAGGGGGTGGTGAAAGGAAAGGTCATGTCAGGGAGTTAGGATTCTGAAAGCTGTTGTCAGTGCTCTGCTGAGCTCACATGCAAGTTCTATTTTCTGGGGACCAGCATGTAGTCCATTTTGGATCTTTTAAAACATGTTAAGTCTCACTTGCTTCAGTTGTCATATTAGACCAGATTCAACCTTGGAGAAAGTAGGGAAACCAGAAGTGAGCCGGCCCATTTTTATACGTCACATTTCCCACAGAGCTGGAGTCATGCTGTGGATGGAAGGAGAGAGATGGGACAGTACACATGCACACTTCTGCCTGTTAGCTACAGCCCTGCAGGGGGCAGTGGGAAGTTTTCTTGGATGGTGCATTATCCTGGAGGAGAAAAGGAATTGATATTTACTAGACTTTGCACTGGGGAGCTCCTTAGCTGATTGCTGTTAACTTAATTATTGGAATTTTTGTTAACCCTTTCGTAAATGAAGACAGATCTTGTTTTATGTAAAAAAAAAAAAGCCAGACTATGAAGAAAGCATAACAAACAGCAACTCTTAACCAGGGAGTGCCTGAGGGGTTAATCTGTAGTCAGGGGTTTCTTCAGGACACTTGATTTAAACAGGCTGCTTGCACAAAATATCAAAGGTGTTTTATTTGGAAGTGGCTAGAGATAAATTTAGAAGTATAGCTCCTTAACCACAGACATCAGTTCAAGTTCACAAGTGTGTGTGGGGGTTGAGTGTTCTTAAAACAGTCTGGCTGAGGCATTTCTAGTCGGCTCAGGCAGAGATTTTTAGCTACAATCTCAGTGGTTTGAGGCATAGACTGATGTTGCCTTTCTCCTAGTGACAGGAGGCTTATAATGTCTAAACTCATTCTTCTTCAGCTTCCAATGATCTCTCTGCTGCAATTGTCTAGCTTTCCCTATGCCATAAATATTTTACAGGAGAACTTTCTGGTTTTGTTATTTAGTACTCCCTTTTCATCCTACAAGCATTTGAATATGATTTCTCACAGGGCAGTGAAAGCAGAACTGTACTGACATCTAAGGATATTCACTTGGGTTTTTCTCCTCACGGTTCACATCCCATTTCATCTCCAGAGAAGGGGTTTGTCTTTCCCACTGAACTTACCTAAACTAGTCCATGTAGAATGAGGTTGCCTTCTGCATGTCTGCTGCATGAGTTTCTCTTGAGTCCTAAATATCTCATTTAGAGGGATGGCAGTCATACGAAGGGGATTCTTGGTATTTGGTCCCTATTGCTCTGCTCATCACAGGACATCAAGTTATTGCTGTCTTGTGCTATTTTGTTATTTCAAGCAACAGCTGAATGCTCCAACTTCTCCTTTATGTGATGTGATCACCTGAGTTAAGTGTAGCTAATAAATTGCTCCCTCTGAGGACTACAATTTTCAGTGTTTCCCGATAGAATGTGTCTTTTTTTCCAGTTATTCTTGCTTAGTGTCTCTTATATCTGTAGCATGTGCATGTATATATGGGATTGAGGGCAAACTCATGTTGCCTGTATGTCCCATTTGTGTGAGAGGTGAATAAAAATAAACATATGGTTGTTATTCAGTTAGTAATGCTAACTGTGGATACTGGTGTCTGCCCTGAGAAGTGGAAAACTGACATGGAAGTCAATGCAATTGGATATTCTGAGAGCTTGACAGTGTCTATAATTTTTATCACGTGTGTTGACATCTTGAACATTTTCCCTATGCCTTCTCAAGGGTTAGTGCCCTTAAACAAATGTCTTAACATTGATACACAAACACTGTCAGTGAGAAAAAAACATCCTGAAGTTACCCAGGGCTCAGAGTGAGGGCCTCAGTGGGGGAGAGACAGGTGCTCTCCCTTCTCTTTCCATGAGCAGCTCAACCATTTCACAGCTACCAATGCAGTTGGCACCTTGTAACAGCCTCAGAAGAGGCCAAGAGCTGAATCAATCAAGAGACAGCACTGGTCTCAGTCTGGCAGGTAGGCTCCCTCCTGGTCACAGCTGAGATGAGTTCTTGCTTTTTAACTGTGCTTGCAAGCTGCCACTCTGAGCTATTTCTGCTGTGTGAATAAACTGGGGACTTCAATATGGCAAATTTTCACCCACACTGCTTCACAAACAGCAGCTACTTGACAGTGTTCTTCAGCATCATCCTGTACTTATTGCAGGTAATTATGCTGCTAGAAGAAGTTACCTTCTTTGTGCTGGTGTGAGCAAAGAGACGACCTCTAATATAAGGAGAGGGAGGGACTGGGCTTGAGATAACTTTGAGTTGAATCCCAGAAACTGGGTTCTGAAGAGGGTTCCTGAGCCTTGTCCTGAAAGGCAGAGCACGCTTGTCATGAACTTGGATTTAATACTGAGGTTTCATCCTCCCTCTTCCTCCCAGCAGATTGTGGGAGGGAAGAGTGACTTCTCACAATTTTTGATCAAGTTCACAGATAGAACTGGTAATAAAAGCTGTGCCACTGGAGTGGCATATACAAGGTACCCCTCATATATGCATATATGAAAGATGTCTTGTGAAAATCAGATTGTTTTTTTACATACCTTGTTTTTTTAATCCTCCTAAAATAGTCGGATTGGTGATAACAGGCTTGGGCATGTGTATGCCATCCATATTGGATTTGGCTCTTGAGTTCTTACACACAGGATCCTGGAACGGCTGAGATTTTGAGGCTTTCAAATTATGAGGAGTCAGCAGCATTGAAGGAACTACTTAAGAGATAAAACTGTCAGGGCATGAAGGCATCATCCATCTTTTCACTTCTTTGCAACTAGAAAGCATCTCATCTGTCTGAAAGTTTTTGGCAGGCATTCCGCTTAGTGGTCTTAAAAGACATGCACAAGGAATTACATAAAAAATTATGTGCCTCATTCAAGCCTACTCATTGTAAACTGTTTCTAGGCCTTTATAATAACATGAGATCTTTCTGGCTTTCCCCAGGTCTCTGAACACAACACAGCTTGCCCAGTGTGGGGGGGAGGAGGAGAGCAGCACAGAGCAATCTTATGCTGCTCTGATACCTACCTCACTGCCTGCAAGCTTGCTAAGGCCCAGTTTGCCTCATGGGGGACAGAAAGCTGCCTTGCATTTTTGTTGTCGTAGAGATAGTGTTTGTTACCGATGTGATCTTGGTAGAGGTGGTGCCTCCATTTCTGACACACATTCTCTTTGATGGAGAATACTAGTTTCTGGTGTGCTATCAATTCTGTTTTAATTTCTTTATTGCCAGTAGATTTTCTTCTCTTCTTCGTCAGATAATCTTTCTTAAAAACGGAGCTGAATTCTTTCCCACTGTGACTGTAATGCTTCCTGCTGTGACTTCACAGCCAACCCTGATTTACAGTTGTTGAATGTCAGTATGTATACAGAGACAATGGGTGAGTGCAGAAATGCTAGGTGAGCAGGGTGGTATTTTTGTTGAACCACATCTGTTCTGAGCACAGATAGATGTGAATGTCTTCTAATGAAGGTTTCTCTCCACTGTCAACTGCAGGCTGAGCATGTTACTAATGCTTGGGAATACTCATGGAGCAACATGGGTCCTAGATGATAATGATGTTTCTTCTGCTTTGTTAAGCTGTGTACACCAGAAAGAGTAGTAGGATATCTTCTTGTTTTGCGTGTGTACCTGTTTTGTGCAAAACCCTCAACTCAGACTGCAGATGGGTTTGGAATTAAATGTCTGGGTGCATCTCCCATCTTCCCAGGGGGGTTTGATGCTCAGGGTACTTCATCAGGTCATAAATCAATGAAAAATTTTTACAGTGCGATGCCTCTTTAAAGATTTGACATAAATATAGTTCATGGGATCAAGATGTCCATAGCATAGTTAAACAGAACAAATACCTTTGCTCACAGCTGAGAACAGAAAACCGATATCACTGAATCTGCACAAACTACAGTGCCTTCTTTGCTGTGATGTGTGTGGGAAAGTGTTTGCTTCAATAACTATTTTTGACCTATTTTGTGAATAAATAGGACTTGTGCCTCTAGAGCTTTCAATGTGGCAACTTTCAGTAGCACTAGATGAACAAGAAGGAAAAAAAAAATACACTGGAATAACAAAAATTCTGCCATGGCTTTCAAAATCCCATATCTAAGCTGATTTTGTGTGAAATGCACTTCCAAGATTACCTTTTTTAAAACCTGTATTACTCATAAAAAAATCTGATACTAGGTTTTTGTTGTTCAGTTCCACCCAAGTCATTGGCTATGAGACGGGCTGAATCTGCAGACAGAAAAGTATCTGTGCAAAGAGCATCAGTGTTCCTTGCCTGCTTTGGAGTTCCTATTGAATTTAAAGATTTTTTTACAAGTGGATTATATCTTAAACCAAACCTTTGTTCTGAAATACAAGGTGGCTGTGTTTTCTCTTTTGCAGAAAGACACAAGAGTTACCAGAAGGGTTAGCTAATAGTTAGTTTTATGTGCAAGGCAGAAAGCAATTGAGTTTATTCCTTTTTCTGTTAGCGTAGTACAACAAAACTTGTTTGCATGAATAAAACAAGTGGGTAGTATAGTATCATGTCCAAGAGGAAAATATGAACTGGAGAGGCTTGTTTCAATGAATCAAGTTAGAACTGCTCCAAGTATGATTAAGTGCTTGGAGAATGTTTTGATTTTTTTTGTTGTTAGGTTTATTTTAATTTTTTTAATTGGAAGTCCTGACCAAAAAATAAATGCTTGTTTTGAGAGGAGAATGGTGGTAATTCCCAGCAATTCTCTTATAGTGTTCAGGTAAAGTTTTTGGGTGTTGACCTTTTTTGATTACAAACTGCTAAAACCTTCCAAACTAGAGATAAATGATGAAAATTCTTTAGCATTTATTTTTCAAAACTTATTTTTAATTTTTTTCTTCAGTAAAAGTGAATGCTTTCCACATTGTTTTTGTTGAAAATCTAATTGTCTATTTAAAAACATGTTTCAACAGGGCTTTTTTACAGTCTGAGTCATGTTGAGTTAAAAGGCTTCCTTTTTAAAACAATTTTTTAATAGTACTTCCCAGCAAGCTGTAATGGCATGTATGAACAACCAGATGTTCTGGAAAGCCAACGGGGGCTCCAGGGATTTTGTTTAGCATGATTTTTTTTACCTTTTTCTAGGACTTAGTTTTAAGGTAGTAAAGATAATACAGCACCAGCCTGGGTCCAAGATTGTGTACATGTCCTGCTGGGGTTATGGTGCAGGGTCCCCACCTATTTATTCCATGTGGTGCAGCACAGTAAAATCCCAGTGCATCACCCTGCTGGAGGCAGCAGAAGCACCTCCTCAGGGCACTGCACCTGTGCTAAAGAGCCTGCTAACACCTAGACCTGAGCTAGCCTGTCTCCCACTGCCTTCCATGTCTCTGTGTGATGGATGCTCTGCAGCATTTCTACTTCAGGGCTTAGTGCAGAAATTCAGCTTGGGTCTCTTCATCCCTTGGATGGGTTCACCCTTCAGTCTTCCCCTTCACTTATGCTGATTGAAGTATATCAGGCCTGTCAGAGCCCTTAGATTCCTGTTCTAGGTCACCTCCTTGTCTTTCCCCAGGGGAGTATAGCAAACTGTACCTCCTACTGAGCTTTCCTACACATATGCTAATAAGATGCTATTAGTGCCATCATCTTCCCAGAGAGTTGGATGGAATAATGGTTTTGGGAATCAGGGACTCCTGGCTTCTCCCCATTCCTGACACTGTTTTTCCAGTGGCACTTACCAGCTCAGTTGCTATCTCTGACTGACTCAAGTTAAAATTGAAAAGATAACACTCCTCTATCTGACAGACTAGAGGTGAGAAGTAGTTGGAAGGCCTATTTATCTAAGGGCTATAGAGCACCAAATGTTGTTATTAATGCAAAATAAGAGTTATTCTGAAACAGATGAAATTCTTGCTTTTTGCCTCAGAGACTGATCAGAACAGTGTAAAGACCCTGCTTTCCAGTCAGGTAGATTACTTGATGTCTTCTGGCATTACAGAAGTACATGAAACACTGGGAGAGTAGTAGGCTTTCAAGTGTTACCTACATCTGGGTCACTCTGCACTGTTCATCACATTAGTGAATGAGAGATGACTCCTGCCTATGGGACGGACCTCCCAAAGGCTGCCCAGGTTATTTTCTTAATATAGCATGTTAAGAATTTGCTCAGATAAGTAATCATGCTTCACTTTTAACAGTCTCTCATAGAAGAGCCACTGGAAGCACAGGAGAGGAAGAGACTTCTGTTAGTGTAGGGGTGAGCAGTGATTATGGAATCACAGAATGGTAGGGGTTGGAAGGGACCTCTGGAGATCATAGAGTCCAACCCTCCTGCCAGTGCAGGAACACCTAGGGTGGGCAGGACACACAGGAACAGATCCAGGCAGGTCTTGAAAGTCTCTAGAGACAGAGACACTACAAACTGTCTGGGCAGCCTTTTTTGAGGGAAGGACAGCAAATGACATTAGCAAAGGCCAGTGAGTATGTGGAGTGACAGGGGAATGGAGAGTGCAAAGCAGAGAGAAGGAAAGACAGATTCAGTAGTACAGACTAAAAATAATCAGTGAAGGAAGTGCAAATTGGTTGCAAAAGATGGGATGTCAAAGTGCAGGAGAAGGCAAGAGACTGAGTAGGAATAAAGAGGAGGAAGAAAAATAGTTTATCTTTTATCTGACAGTATTGAAAGTGGTGTAAATCTTGCCTGATGGAGCCGGCAACTACTCTGCTCCATTCAAGCCTCTGCTTAAAAAGCAGTAAGGAAATGAGTCTGACTTCTGATCACAGAGAGCCACCCCATCCACTCTGACATCACTTGTGTGCTGGAGCAGTTCTGCTTCTCAGCTGGTTCTCCCTGCTCAAAGCTGAGCTGCTAGCATGTCCATCTAGATGCTACTATTATGCGGTGCCTAGAGGGGGTCTCATCCATGCCAAGAGGGGCAATGTGGCAAGCGCTGGAAACATTCCTAGGAAGTACCTAGGAGTGGATTGCTTGATTAATTGGTTTTATTTGTTAACAACCCCCCAACAGCTACATGCTGCACATCACATCTCCATTTGCACAATATCTGGGAGGCACAAGGGGTTTGGTTCATGCTTCGAAGCTTCTTCAACCTGTGGGGGCTTGGGGTATTTCTCTGGACAAAATCTCATTTTATTCTGTTGCTCTGCTGCAGTCTCACTCCCTGTTCATGGTCACTAATGCTCTCTGCAAGAGGGAACACTCACTTCCATGTCCCTGCTGTAGGTGTTGCAGTCATCTGTGGTGCTTGTGTTTGCTGCTCCTGGAAGTAGGTGATGCAGTGCCAGGAACAAACTCCAATCTTACAAAAGGCCCCTGTGAAATGGAAGGGGGCAGCACACAAGCCTCAACCAGGAAAAAGGAGAGATGATGACTTTGTCACCTGCCAGTATTTAGGGTAGCCCTGGAAGCTGCTCTGGAGCTATTGAATCTCTTTCGTTCCAGAAGCCACTTACTTCCGCTTCAGCTCGTTGTGTCCCTGGCACATTCCTTATGATAAGACTTAGAAAAGGTCAGTTCTGGTCTGGCAGTGGGGAATCAGCCTCCGGCTCCTTGGTTTCTCCTTTGTGGCTCTAGCAAACCAGTGCAGCAATCTCACTATTCTGGAAGAGGGAGGGTTCCTGTTCCTCATTTTTCAGTGGGATAGGTTTTGACCTTTGATGAATAGAGGTAGTGATGTATATAGTAGATGATATCGGTGTATAAATAGATGATATATAGTAAAATATAGCGTCAGCTGCTACTTCAATCTTTTTATTTAGTTTCCAAGGATGAAGAACTTTCATCTGTCTTTAGTTTTGTCATGGTTTAGGGTCAGGGCTGCCCCTTAGTCCTGTAACAGACACTGTTAACCCCCCTCCCTCCCCAGGGAGGAAGACAAAGGGAAGAAGGGAGAGAAACTTAGTTTTGGAAGAGAAACCCAACCCCCTGATGGTAATGACATCACCATCACCACTGACGCTGTGGAGCAGGCGCCGGGGGGTCCCAGACTGGGCCCTGCAGCAGATGGGAGCTGGGTTCAGGAGCTGGATTCTGGTACGGGATTTGGGAATACACAGATTGGGATCAAAGGCAGAAAGGACAGAGTCCTCCTTGGATGCTCTGAGAAAGGAAACAAAAGAGGACCTGAGCCAAACTGAGCAAAGCTGGCAAAGCAGTCCAAGAGGGGAGAAGAGCCCGGGAGTCCCTAGAGAGATAGACCCTTCAGATCCCTCTGCTTTATACCAAATATAGCATATATGGGCTGGAATAACTTGTTGGTCAGTTTGGGCTCAGCTGCCCTAGCCACTCCTCCCTGCAGGTGCAGCCTTTCACTTTCCTGCACCCCTGCAACGTGGTGCACAAGATCCAGCAGTGGCCTTGGTCTGCACACCAGTCCTTGGTAGTGACTCTAACCACGGGGTGTTATCAGTGCCAGCAGCAGACACTGTCTGTGAGAACAGGCTGCTGATTTCAGACAGTGCAGTCAGTTAGAAGAACTGACCTGAAAAGTAAAATCACTGAACAGAATTAGTTCTGTGTTCTCTCAAACCAGGACAAGCTTACATCCAGGCCAGAGGTAATAAGTGTCAATCAGTATCACTTGACAATCTGACCAGATATTACTGTCAGATCCACTGCATTTGAAACCATGCTGATAACATACCTTGCTGACAGTCAGGATAGAAACTAGAGAAGCAGGACCATAAGAAAGAATTGCCTTCCTAGAAATGAAAGAGATGGAAGTGGAGGGGCAGTGTGCAGCCTGATTTTAGTCTTGAGTTCCAGATTTCATCACTGATGCCTGCTGATATGGCTGTGCATGCCATGTAACTGCAGCACCTCAGCTGTTATCTCTATAATTGGGATAAATGTTGCTTCCCTGATTGATGTTATAAATTATAAGGTACTTAAATACTATGTAAATGAAGGTCTTGTAAATAATGCATAAGTGTAGATTGAGCATAACTGAGTGAAGATGAGCAGAATGAAAAGAAGCTCATCCTGAAGCAGGATTCCAGTCTGCTGAGTGAATATATGAGGAAGTCCATAAACTGTATTTATTTTCTGAGTAGACCCAGTAAGACATACATCTCTAGCACTAAATTTTAAATATTCATCTAGCTGGTTCAGTTTAGTTTTCTGACATTTGAGTAATTTTTAAGAAATTTGTCTCTATGTATATGCCTTAGGTTCAAAACTCTGTATTTTGATGTAGGCCTGCTTCCTAATTGTAGGGACTAAATCCTGCTATCAGGCACATAAACAGAGCTCTTTGGGATGTTGGTGAGATGTAGAGCTGCACAGCTAAATTTGCTACTGTTTACCATAGTAGCAGACTTAAAAATAATATTTGAGGTATGTTCATATTTTTTAATAGAAACAGTTTGGTGATAATGCACTCATTTCTTAGTGAACTCAAAGACTGAAGAAGTTAAATACTCTGTAATTTCCAGGACAGCACCAACTTCAAGCTGAAGCTACAACTCTGCTTATGAATTGGATGGGTGGTGTGATAAACCTTGTCCTGTGTTGAGAGGGAGCTGTACAATCTCAAAGCTCATAGAGATGTGGCAAAAAAGCTTCAGTTGTTTAATGTATTGCAGTAGATAGAGCCGAGTTATAAGCCTGTGAGAAAGAAATGTAGTCTATCATGTAGATGCAGTACATGAAGCGTGACAGTGGGAAGCATCCTCTGTGAAAGCTTCCAGCAGTACACCAAGAAGAGATCCGAGTTTTGCTGCTTTCATGTTTCACTGTAGGACTTGCCATTTCATTGAAAACATCCCTAAAGGGAAGCTGGAAAAGTGTAGCTGCAAGTATCAAGGCAGAAGCAAGTGCTTAACCATCTATACACAGCACCCAAATACTCCTGATAATGTTGTTTTAGGTATGATGTTTTCAGGATACAATTGCATTAAGTCTTGTAGGAAGAGGTAGAATCTTTAGAAGAGGTCATGTCTCCACCTCAGAGAACAGTTGCATGCCTGATTGCATCTTGCTATTTCTGTCAGTCCTAACAAAAAGTATTGCCTTTTCCATTGAAGTTTTCATTGCTCTTTTACTATCACAGGCACTCGGGGAAGTCCGAGGGACAGCTAGTTAGATCAGCAATACTTACGTACGGACATAGCAGAAACCAAACTGCATTATGTTGGCATCTAAGGCTTTAGAAGAACAGGCAAATAGAGCTGTGTTTGCCAGCTCTTCAAAGGGGGAAAAGCCAAGAGGGACAGGCGCATGGGCTGCTTTCCCCCCTGCAAGCAACACAATCTTGAAAGATTGAAAATAAGTCAGTTTAATCCTAGGGCAAGATTTCTAGCATATTCTTCAGTCTGATTCCTTACCTACATGAATATAATATGCAGTGATGGTAAGAATGCAGCACTTCAGACTGAAATTCAGATTATGGCTGGACAGATAAAAGAAAAAACTCTAAATACAAGCCTTGTGGGCACTGGTGAAATTCTGGCTCTTGAATGTAAAGGAAGCTTTGAAACATTTTAAAGTTTTTTCAGCCCTATGGAAAAGGTCTTGGGGGTGCTGGTAGAGGAGAAGCAGAACATGAGCAGCCAGTGCGTGCTTGCAGCCCAGAAGGCCAATCACATCTTGGGCTGCATCAAAAGAAGGGTGGCCAGCAGATAGAGGTGATTCTGCTACTCTGCTCTGGTCAGACCTCACCTGGAATACTCTGCATCCAGCTCTGGAGCCCTCAGCACAGGAAGGACTTAAACCTGATGGAGCAGGTCCAGAGGAGGGTCATGAAGATGATCAGGGGGCTGGAGCACCTCTCCTAGGAGGACAGGCTGAGGGAGCTGGGATTGTTCAGCCTGAAGAAGAGAAGTTTTGGGGAGACCTAATAGCAACCTTCCAGTACCCGTTGGGAGCTTATGAAAAGCCTGGAGAGGGCCTGTTTACAAAGTCCTGGAGTGAAAGAATGAGGGACAATGGTTTTAAATTAGAAAGGAGTGGATTTAGATTGGATGTAAGGAAGATATTCTTTACCATGAGGGTGGTAAAATGCTGAAACGGGTTGCCCAGGGAAGTGGTTGAGGCCCCATCCCTGGAGACATTCAAGGTGAGGCTCGACGAGGCTCTGAGCAACCTGCTCTAGCTGAAGATGTCCCTGCTCTCAGCAGGGGTTTGGACTAGATGACCTCTCGAGGTCCCTTCCAACCCAGACATTTCTATCATTCTATGAAACACCTGTATAACCACAAAAGAGCTAGTATAAAGTGGAGTCAGATTTTTGGCATGAAAACTAAGATTTTGCTTTACTACTTATTTTTGAGGTTTTATATTTTCTCATATTTGTGAACCTTCTCAAGGGATATAAATAACATTTATTTTTTCCATCATGCTGCGGAGTATTTGTGGGATAGGAACATGTTAAGCAAGTGTCATTTAAATTATTTTCCATAGCCCATTGTTTCCAAGAGGTGTAAAATTAACCTGGCTTTAGTGCATTATTGAAACACCTGCACAATGTTGGATCGTATCATCTCTGCCTTGGGAATTGGTTTTTATCAGTTAACAGATGCTCCCTTCGCTTGTTTTGAAGCTGGCAAAGATAACACAAGGTAGGACCTACATAAACAGAGAAAATTACTCTTTCAATGCTTCTTGGCAGCAGTTGTGGATGAGATACTTATGGATGTCCCCTCACAGATGTAGAGGTGATATTAAACTGAGAAGTCATGTGATAGCAATTAAACATGTATGTCAACTGGCTTATTTTCAGGAATTTTTCTGAGTGTGTTCCAGCATCTTTAAAAAAAAAATCTGACACCAAGTGAAAAATAATTAGCCTGGCAGAGTAATGTTTCCTCTCCTGACATGAACTTGTATTTTTTTTTTCTCCGGGTTACTAACATGGCCTAAAACGGTTGTTGCTTTGTTTTTCATCCTTTAGACATAATGATAGGATATGGTGCAAGTCAGATAACTTGCAGCCATGTGGAGCTTGAGACAAGAGTTTTGTGCCACTGGGAAGAGAAGTCACCCACTATTCCCACTGGGACTAACTCCTACAGCTTTCAGAAGGTCTGAGATAAGAGTTAAGAAATGTTAGGTACAGGAAAGCTATTTTTAAGTCTTTTTTTGATCTTTTTTTTTTTTCTTCTAGTTTTAATGGCTCCCTCTGAGCCCTCTGTGGTTGGGGTAGTTGTAACTAAGGCACTTGGTGCTTAAGCTGAAAAAGTGAGTAACACAGTCCCAGGAGCACTTTAAAAAGCTCTTTGTATTGCTTCGAAAAGGCCTTTAACATGTAACACACAGAGAATATATAATAGTATGAAGTTTTGGAAGTAGGCTATGAAGTCTACTTGATATGGAATAGAGACACTATGCAGTTCATGGTTTTGTTACTTAAGAAGTCCTGTGAGGTGTGTATTTCTATCAGTCCTGTGTTGTTTCCTGCCCACTTGTTTCTGTTTCTCCACCCCCCTCAGTGGTGCCAGTGCAAAACCTCTGGTGCCTGTACAATAAACTAGATCAGGGAGCTGATTCCTCTTTGTAAGGACCCAGAGTGGGGGGAAAATACTTTTTTTTCTGAATCTGTTTCCCAGCCGAGATTATTACAGAGGTGCACAGGTCACACAGTGTGCAGTGGGCCGTGGTGTGAGAGCCAGGGGAAGTGGCTTTGTGGCATTGGTCTGTCTGTGCGTGCTGGCCTCTGAGTCGGTATTGTTCTGCCATATCAGCACACTGGTCTTCCCTGGAATATATAATCAGATGAAGGAGGGACAAGGTATAAAGACCTGTAACAGAATGTGACAGTTTCAAATTAAATGAAATTTTAAGCCCTCTTAATGGAACCACAGTAAAGGATTACAGGCACTTATTCCCAGTGAACCAACACATTACTTTCATCCCTGTGGGCCAGTAGGACACAAATTCAGTTTAGCCTTCTGTGTACCCTCTGCCAGGCAGACAATAAATTAATTTAATTTTCTCCTTAAAGCTATATCTGTTCCACACTTTCCTTTGTGTTTATTAAATATGAAGGGACGTATTTTCTTGAGGTGTTTTCCAGTCCATATCCTCCAACCTTCACAAGGGACAAAGCCTGCTAAGGCAAGGCACAGCCCTGTCTCCAGCATCATATCCTTCCTCTGTGACATGAGCAAAAGCCTGGTTAAGGTTGCAGAAGAGGAACATCATCCTCTAAGTCTCACCTGTGTCCAGGTTGTCGATGGCTAATCGGTGTCTTGTGGGTCACTGGGATACTTAGTGTGTAAGTGAGCTGTGTTTAGGACAAACTTCTGACAAAACCTGCTCCATGCTGCCTATTTTCTGCAGGGAGACATCTGAACTGTTTTATTCTGGTGAGCAATGCTGAAATAAGTGTCACTTAATGTCATAGTATTCTCACTGTTTACAGTGCTGCTTATTGTAAAGCTTTGAAAGAATTTGAATTACATATATACGTGCATCTATAGGCATTTCTGTGCATAGATAGGCATTTCTGTGCATAAATGTATTTGATAATATAGCATACATGTATGTTAATGTAAATGAAGGGATGCTGTGCAAGAAAAGGTCAGATTGTGCTGTACATCCAGAAGAGAGTCTTACTTACTGTTGCACTCTATAGATTTTTTGGCTGTTGCTGAGAGCTGAAAGAGTCCTGAGCCTGATTTAGGCACTGTTTAAGACTGACATAAATTCTGGCAATCTTTGCCACCATCCTCTTTCTCCCTTTGGTGATTTTTTTTATAGTTTTCAATAAAGTAGAGAATAACTGTAATGAAAGTCATTACAGCTCTCTCGTCTCCCTTCTCTGGCTGCAAACTTGATGAGGCTCAGAAGCTGTATGGATTTTTTTCTAACTTGTTGCTGATTGCTTGCGCCCTTGAGATATGTGAGGCTTTGCATTTATTCTCAGCATAAAATCCAGGGAATTCTTGCCCTTGAAGTATGTGAGAATTCTTGCCCTTACTGTATGTGAGAACTGGTGTAGGTTTTTTTAATCTGGTAAGCTCAAGATCACGTGCAGACCCCTCACACAGGGTGTATGGGGGTGCAGGAGTATTCCCATATGCGTTGTGGTTGTTCTGTCAATCCCATTCCTCCACCAAGTATCTTGCTCGCTCTCTCATCTGTGTCCCTTTTGTAGAAGCCACAACAGAAAAATATAGCTTGTGAACTGTTTTTGAAATGTTTAGAAGTTTCCATAAAATGTTAGTTTAGGATTTTCCTTTTAAATCCTACAGCAGTATTATCGTTATTTCATGTTTATAGTCTTCTCAAGCTTTTTCAGATATGAGCTACCTACATCAATCTTGACAGTGTTTTACTAGCATGTGGATTTTTATGACACTGTGAAGCAATAAGTATATGCATATATTAGCAAGAGTTAGGAATGAGGAATGTAAGAATGGAGAGACAGGCAGTGCATCTATAAAGCCTTTTGTAGAGTCAAGTGGAATCACTCTCTCCGTCCCTAAAGCTTGCTTGGAGCCATGGTTGTGCGAAGCATGCACAAAAAAAGTAGCATCTACCTAAGAAAGATTATGTAGGCATATGTAGGAAGAGGAAGAAATGTGGGGACATAAGTTCATGTTCTTTGTCATTTTCTGTAGAATTAATAGACTAGTCCCAGAAAACTGAAGAAAACTTTTTATGCTTTTTAGGCTTTGCTATCTGCTTTGACTTATCACAGAACTCCAGTTAATGATATCTTCACTCCTTTGTAAGGAGGTCTGCTGACCCACAAAAGGGATGAGGCTATGAGGGTTAGAGCTGAGTGACAGGTATATTTTTGCCGAAGCAGAACTGGACATTATAGAAGTCAGTAAAGGTCTGTGAGGCGCCTGCCTTAAATGTAGCCATGAGGTCTATTTGCTGTCTGTGAGACTTAGAATTCATGTTTCTGTATGAAGGTGAAATGAAGTCCCTAGTGCTGTGTTAATTTGGGATTTTGTACCATTCCAGTAGTTTAAAAGAACAGAGCATAACTAAAGCATATGTGCAAGCCTCGTTAGTGTGCACCCATTCATCCAGTGTTGATCCTGAGAAGGAGTAATAGTAGTTCTAGAAAATCTTTGGGATCACCATTGTAACCTAAAAATACTTTTTGCTGAATGAAATTTCATAAGATGAACAAGGCTGCTGCTTTATGCTTTTGCATAGTTGTCTTTCTAGGTGCTGATGAGATTTATATGCAGGATCTTTGTTCCTTGTTTGAAGCTGATTTATATTAACTCTACGGATCTTCAGAATTTCCAATAAGGAAGGTACTGGTCTTTTTTTTTTTTAAAAAAAGGGGTTTCCCCAGTACAGGTGGAGTTCTAGGACTTCAGATTTTTAATTTTTGCACGTGCTCCTGGGCTGTAATTAGAACTGATCAGACACAGCTTTAATGCAGTGCCACACTGTGCAGTCAGTTCTGTGGTAGGTGGGCAGCAAGCAGAACATTGCTTACTATCACATAAATACAGCCTGCCCTATGCTGTTGGGTATTTCCACCTCATGTTGTTGCTTGAATTTATGGTGTTGGTCCAGGTCTGTGTGGGATGTCTGTGTGAAATGGAGGGCTACATTTGCCTGGGTGTGTGCATGGTGAGCTGGTATGAGGGGGGAATGAGATCTTGCTGTAACCAGCCATCTCTCCAGCCTTGTACCACTTGCTCACGGCAGTGGCAGGGGTTCTTACTGTTCCCCTAAACTGGCATTTTGCTTGTGGTCCTTGGTGTTACTGCTTAGGCTCCAGCACAACTGCAGTGTGATGAGCTCCATTTTCATACGTATCCATTAAGCCTCAGACCGGCTTTTTACCTAGTGAGTCATTCAAAAGTACCACGAGATGGCACTGCACTAGCTCTGCTGCTGGCAACAACAAAAAAAATTCTCTTCTGAAGGGAAAATCAGTGCACATCACTCACAAGGCAGTGGGGTTGACACACTGTGGACATAGGCAGTGGAAGTCTTTCTTGTTTCAGGGCCAAGTGAAAGATCATCATCTTGCTTCCTCTGGAAGCTAGTAATGAATCTGCCCCCTAGCAGGGCTGCTTCTGCTCGGTTGTTCTGTTGGGGTAAAGGTGCAGGGTTTGCAGAGAGAAATTGAGAGGTGTCAAAGCTTGTGTTGAATATTGGTTCATTGTACTGCCAGGTCACCATGCTGTGCTGGCTTGAGAGAATGTGCTCCCTTCCCCTGGCATTCTGTTTCTTCCATGGCTGCCCCAGCAACATAGAGGCACCAGCGTCTTCTCAAAAGATGGTTTGGCTTGTAAAATTGTCTGCAGTCCCCTTTATGAAGGGGCTATGGGCTCTTCTTTGTGTGCTTGTGACCGGTTAGCCATGATGTGGGTTGTTCCCTTCTTCCCTGCCCCTTTCCAACTGTCATCTTTAATTGCTCCATGGCTTTTCCAGTTGCCTTGCTGCTTCTGGTAATAATGGATTTCACTTTACAGTTCCCTTAACAAGAACCATAACAAGAAGTCCCAGAGTGGTTTTTGAGCCGTGCTCTTTTGTTTGACAGCACAGGAATTCAGTCTTTGTCCTATTCCCAGGCAAAGCTTACTCTGCCAGAGGGGTAAACTGGAGGCAATGTCCCTTGCTGAACAACTTTGGAGCACCACAAGTGTAACAGCAGAGTGGAGAGATGACCAAGTGCTGCCTGCCTGCTCTGCCATGTGTGTGCCCTGCCATCCCATCTGTTACCATTACCAAGGGCTAATCTATTCAATTTTTCAGGCCATCTAATGGTATAGCCTGAATGGTATTAGTTTTGGGAAATGTAGGTATCTTGATTTTTTTTTTAAGTACAGGTTATTTTTTTTTCTCTTCTGAAACAAGTTTAAACCTAAGAAGTGACCTTCAGGTTCTTTGGGAACAAAAAGTTGAATCTGGGCTTACTACCTCCTTGTGAGGTAGCAGAATTTTGTTTCCTGCAAAGGATGTGAAGGTTGAGGTACGGAAGTTAGATGATTTGCTCATGGGCATCCAAAGGACTAATACAAAATAGTGAATACTTTTTGGTCTTGCTCTCAATCCTTTGAGATGTGTTCTGTATACCACCCCTATTAAAAAATTACCTGCACACACACTACAGATGTTCCCTGGTAAATGCAGTGATGCAGGGAGTAGAATACCACATTCATACTCTCAGTAGAAAATTCCTCCTCTATTGTCTCTCTTTGCCCTTTTTCCTTGTCCTCTATGTTCCATCTCTTTATGCTTCTTCTGTCTTTATACACTTAAGTCTTCTCCCACCACCACCTTTGGTTTCCTTCTCCTCTTTCAATACTTCCCCCCCCCCCCCCCCCCTCCCCCCTCCCGCCCCCCCCCTCCCCCCCCCCCCCCCCACCCCCTCCCACCCCCC
>JANHFX010005615.1:98090-136325 GCA_027560015.1 Chloroceryle amazona
CCCCCCCTTTGTTTTTCTTCCCCCCTTTTCCGTCTCCCCCCCCCCCCCCCCCCCCGTAGGTGGTCACCCCTGGCCCATTTGCAGTGGAGCATCTCCCAGCTTAGCTCACTTTTCAAGCACTTGGCTTTTTCTCATTGTTCGCCCCCCTTTTCCCATTTTGGGAAAAGCAGAGTGGACAGAAGTCTGAACCTTCAGCAGGGTGTAGCAGACGGGGCTCAAGCTGACACATGTATGCACTAGAGGAAAGCCAGGAGGAATGGGCTGCAGTGAAAGGGCATGTAGAGATGTAATTTTTCACCCCTGATCTTTCTCCAAGGGAAGGAAGTGCTAAATCACCTGTTTTTTAGCCCCTCTACTTGCCTAACTTTGGGCAGGCCAGGTGGCCAGTACCAGTTTAGGGCAGCTGAACCAGTATGTTGCTAATAATCACCATGTCCATGGGCTGCCCTGCCTGCCCCAGCCTGTGCTTTTCTTTCCTGTACTGTGACTAAGACACTTCATTCTGCTCCCCTTTGGGGGCGACAATGTTTCTGTGGCACTGTTTGACCTGAGCTTTGAAGGCCATAGGAGACCTTTCTCCTCAAGGAAGTTAACTACAGGAAACAAAGGCAGATGAACCAAGTGGGAAGGGCTGGGTAGGGATTTTGCTGATTTAGAAATGGGTTGTGAGCCCTCCCAAGCATATGCCTTCCAGACCTGCTGAGATCCTTCCAAACCCATTGCACTCCCCTTCCAACTTCTCTGCCTTTATTTAAAGGCAACTCTCCCAGTTTATATGAGCTCCTAGAATGAAGTGGGCATTTTTTACTTTGTGTTCCAGGGTTTTGGTGTTCCGTTGTTTTTTTTTTTTCCACACATCCAGAGACTGTAGAGTTTGCGTCTTAGTGCACAGTGTAACTCATCTTGTAACCTTACTCTTGCTTTTTTCAACCACTGTGGGTTTACACTCAAGCTGGCCTCTACATACCTCAGCAAAAGAATGTGACCTTTTAACAGCTCAATTTGCTGGACAAAAAGGAAAATGTAAACTTCCTAAGATTAGTGGCTTTAGCTAAGTAGAAAATGGCCTACCAAACAGTGCAGAAATTGGTGAGGAACATACTACATGGTTCTCTTTGTCTGATTCCTTAGATGTAATTTCACCATCAGCAGGAATGTCTTTCTTTTGGGTACCATTGTAGAGTGTGCCAGTAGTTAGCTAGGGAAACTGAGTCACTTTTTATTTGGACATTTTGTGCAATTTCATAAAAAAAAGTAGTCAAATTATGGAGCTAGAAGCAGCAGCAGTTAAAAGCCAGTGTGACTGCATGTTTGATGCCAGCTCCTCTGTGATCATGACAAGATGACAGTTGATCCCTGGCTACCAGCTCTGGAATACAGCACTTGGTATTTTCTCTCCCAACACAAAAAACTTGGAGAAGCTTCTGGAAAAGTTGGCTATCTTCTTTCTACTCTTTCTTGTCTTTTCATTCCTCAAAGCAAGCTCTGTCTGCCTACATATGTTTCTCAAGGAGGAATTGCTTCCCAGTGCTATTTGGCCAGACTCAATTAGAACAGCTGATAGCTGTTTTCTAATAGGTTACTCATAATCCAGCTGGAGTTTGTTGGATTTATTCTGTTTTAACATGCTGCCCATTTATCTCCTGCACTGTGTAGTCCCATTATGGAGTTGCCTCCTATTTGGCACTCTTTCACAATTTGTTACTACTTGAGTCTGTTGGTTGGAGTGCACATGGTGGTCTGTGCTTGGCCTCAGTCCCACCCAGCACTGTGGAGTACTTTGCAGAAGCAGCACTTCCCTTAAAGTTGGAGTGTTATGAAATCTATATTGAACCAGGCTGTACAGAGTTGACCCAGTGCAGAGGACCAGCAGGCAGCTGGCTGAGAAGGCAGCTGGGCTGGATGGTGAGGAGCTCTGCCTCTGATCTCCAGTGCCTTTTGGAGCTCCTCCAGGCCATGTACCTCCAGCCCCTGCCTTGCCATACTTCATTCTGGTGAAAGCTCCTAGCCCTCTCTCTCACCAGGGTGCCCCTCTGCCCCAGCAGTCTGCTCCACCAGCCCCAAAGCAGAGCAGCAGCCACCCCTAAAGCAGAGCCCTGGCTGTTGGGGCTGCCATGGAAAGGGCAGTGGGAGTCAGCAGGGGACAACAACTTCTGTGAGATGTCACATCTACTAATTGCAGTAAATGGCAGATTGTACTTTTTCTCCTGCCCATCTCCTGGCATGAGGGGAGCAGAAATACCTACTCTGTGGGGACACTGCCCCTCCTGATCTTGCCCTTTCTCTGCCCTGTATCATGTAAGAGAGGAGCTGATGGACATCTCTGCCCTTTCCTCCTCTTAATCCCTTTCTAGCAGCAGGGAAAGCAGGGGAGAGTGAAAAGAGGTTTGGGGTGGGGAAAGGCAAGTTTGGAGGCAGAGACTTTTCTGCAGTGGGTTGGAAGTGACAGCTCAGGGGGCTCAGGTTAGTGTAAACGAAGTGCTGCATGCCAGAGGACGGGAGTAGGAGGAGGGTACTAAGGAGGAAAAGCAGTCTGTATATTAATAAAGAGGTTCTCTAAAGCTCCTTTCTTCTCTGTTGGCCCCTGATGACATCCACCACATCCTGAGAGCCTTTGTCTTGCTCCCAGCCTTCTTCACCCCTTTGATATCTGCTGCTTCTCACTGCCCAACTCAACTTATTCTGTTGCTGCTGAAAATTTAAATTTTACCTACAAAGCCAAGAGCCTTTGAACAAGCTATGACCTGATTTATATCCAAACATTATTCTTTGTTCTGTATTGGGTGCCCTTGGTTCATATCACACAACTGCAATTTTTAGAAAGCTGTACTCATGAATTTACTTCTAACTTCTGAGCCGTGTATAAGGTCTCTGGTGGGGAAAGCAAGGTCATTAGCAAACTGCTGTTTAGAAAAGAAAGCTTATTTAAACCTCTGCCTTACAAGTACCTAAGGTTATAATGCTGGGTACACTAAACAGGTTGAAACCAAAAAGCTTCCTTCAATTGATTAAGGTCTGAGGGTGCTTCCTGCATTGCAGACAAAATGCAGGTGTTCAGAAGGAAAGAAATATTAAGAATTTGAAAAGTAGTAGTGCCCCAAATCATATTCTTTAGCATAGATGCTTCTCGTTGCCACCTGGTCAAGTTTTGCAGCAGCAAAATGTAATATCTATTGTCTTGGGTAATACCAGACTTTTGGGCTTCTCTCTGATCTCTCCTGATGTCAGCAATGTTGAGGTAGATGTTCAATAGCTGTTACCATCTCTTTCACAGAATGGTAGGGGTGGGAAGGGACTTCTGCAGACTATCTAGTCCAACCCCCCTGCCAAAGCAGGATCACCTAGGGCAGGCCACATAGGAACATGACCAGGTGGGTTTTGAAAATCTCCAGAGAAGGAGATTCCACAACCTCTCTGGGCAGCCTGTTCCAGTGCTTTGTCACCTTGAGAGTAAAGATGTTTTTTTCTGTTCAGTGCTGCTTTTTTACTGTCCTACTAACCTTTGGGACCACTGGCAATTCACGTATGTTAGAAGAATGTTCAAGCTTACCTGCAATAGTCTGGACTAGTTGTGAAACTATGAGAAATGGAAGGTCTGATCTACTGTAAGGACCCTGGTGCGTGTCCAGAGTTCAGCCCATGTCAGGACCAAGTACAGGATCCAGGGGGCTAGCAGCATATTAGCTGATGTATATAACTGAATGGGGAAGGATGCAGAATCTTTAAAAGTGGCTTGCTTTCCTTCAAATGCTATATAATTCTGCTATCAGACAGTCTGTTAACAAGCGAGCGACCTCCTTTGTGCATCTGAACCCAAATACCATAACCATAAACCCCCAGAACCCCGAACTTTTAAATGGCCTGATTACATCCTCTTCCACTGATCACTCTACCATTTTCCTGGCTTTAGATTTGTGATAAATACCATTTCATGGGGTTTTTTTGAGTCATTATAACATCCTTCAGAAATATACTAAGACTTCACATGTAAGATACCAGCAGGAAAATACCTTGTAAAATGCAAATGTATTTAAAAATAATCCTCTCATAGTTCATAAAACAATAAAAGTGCTCAAAACCAAACTGGCTGTTCCTTTACAGGTCACCTTCAGGGTTGCTGAGCTGTGATGATGAAAAGTATTTCTTCTCACTTGATAAGGATAATGTGTTTATTGCATGGGTAGAGTGCAGTTTATGAGCTCCTTAGTTATTTATTTCCTGGGGCTTTAATTGAGCTGGATCATATTTGTTTTCCAGTTTCACACTCTCTTTTTCTAAAGGAAGTCACAGATCAATATTATCAGAATGAGTCAGCAGCTTGTACCTGAGTCTGCAGGCAACCTGGAACCATAGCTTGTCGAGGCTTCAGGATCTGTCTGGCAACACCCAAGTCTGGTGCCTGGCTACTATAATTTCAGAGGTAACATCATGAATTGCTGCACTGCTGATCAATGTGTGGAGCAGTAAAGGGATAAACATATTACAGACAGATGCTTTTTTGTCATTGTTATCTTTTTTCCTCTGCAATGAGGAGTGGAAGTTGTTTATTTCAGCTGGCGTATCAGCATCACCTGGCACCTCAGAGGAATTTTCCTACACACAGGCCAGTTTTAAATCCTTAATTTTACTCCTGTCTCTGAAACTCCCCCAAGAGAAGCCTGACAGAACATCTATGAAAGCAGTTTAAACAGCTGCAGAATGTGTGGCTGATGCTTTGCTTTGTTGTCTCAAGTACATTAGTACTTAGTTCCAAGTTAGATTAGTATTGTGCTTTGAGTGATGCTTTAGAAAATATCACTGCTTGTTTGTCCCAAGTTCAGCCCTTGATATCCATGTTTTAAGGATGAATAAATACTTAATTGTCACTGAGCAACGTCAACTGTTGCTTAAGTCAAGATGTCTTTGTTGTGAGATTTTACAAGATTTTTAATATTTTATAAAGCATTTAATTTCATTTTGTTAGCTCATAGAGACACTGATGCTTAAAAAATTATTAAATAGTAATTCAGTTTAAGAATCGGGTCCTTCAGTGTAAACTAGTAATTCCTGGAAGCAATGTTGATGTACCTGTAATGGCTTTGAAATTGGCAAAAGAAAAGTCTGTTGGTGAAAGCGTATTTTATAAAAGAATTATTAGCCCAGTATCCTCCTCTAGGTCAAAAAGGATTTGCGGGTGATAATGGCTCTCAAAAATACATGCCTTGTCAGTCTTGCATCAGGTTCTGTTTTAGAGAATTATATTAGGTTTTCAGATACTGGCAACTTCTTGAACATTTTGGTGTTCCTTGTCCTTGAAAAGTGCCTGTTACACTAGCAAGTGTCAAAATCCATAGATTCTATTTATTGCTCTTTGTGAAGTGCTCATCACTGTGATAGGGAATGTACATGGATTAAAAAACAGCAGGAAAGCTACCTTGGAGGAGTTGGTGTGACTTGTTATGCTGGCCACACTGCAACATAAAGTGCTGCATGACTGGGATAGGGAACGGACACAGGTAATGAAAAATTTCTTTGCAGGAAGATGTAAAATATAGCCACTCAAAACTGAGCATACTAGAGCTGGAACCACACCAGAACTAGGGCAATATCCACGCTGTGACTTGTAGCTGTACCCTCATCGCTTAATGCCCTCCACCTCCTCTTCAGCTGTCCCTGGGGGGTATCTCCACTTGCTCTGTAAAAATGAGCATGGCAATGGTGGATCCTCTTCCCTGCTGTGATACTTCTCCTTTGAGTGAAGGAAGTACTGCTATCATTGGCAACATGGAGAAAAAGGGTTTGTTTTATTGCTTGGGGGGGTAGCTACCTGGCTGGCTCCAGCTGTGTCCCCTTCTTCCTCTAGAGTGGCTGGATGCTGTCTGCGTGATTCCCAGAGGTAAGCACAAGGGTAGCCACACCTTCCAGCTGCTGCCCCTTGTGCTGGCCCTAGATGTGAGTAGCTATCAGGCACCTCAGCTTTGGGTGTGGTTTTGGTGGTTTCTTTGCAAGTTTGGAGCCTTCAGTATTTTCTGTTTCTTACAAGCTGAAGTGTACCTTCTAAAATTATACCATCTGGAGAGGATTTCCTGAGGCTGTGGTTACACTGCTGATCATCTCCCCAGGTGGCTCCTTCACTGAAATGAAGTCCCTGTGCTGGACTTCATGAAGCATTTTTTTAAACTTGTTATTGTCACATTGTCAGTGACATTTAGCTACAGCAAACTGAAAACACTGCTTGTTTGTTTTTGTTTGTTTTTTTTAATAAATGCATTCAAGCACAGGGATTTTTTTTTTGAAGTCAGGGGTGGCACCAGTAGTGAGTGAAAGGTCTGCAGCCCATGCCAGGTCTGGAGCACAGGGTCAGCATCTCAAGGTACTGCATCAGCTTTTGATCCCCAAGGAAGGTACTCTCTTCTGCTGGCTGGCTCTTCAAGCAAAGGCTTTATGGTCAGGCTCTGGCTTTCCAGTCAGCAAAGCTGCTGCTTCTGTCTCTGTCGCAGTAACCTGCAGTCTTGTCCTGGTCATTCGACTGTCAGCTTTTTTTTTTAGGAAATAAAACCCACAAAACCAATGAAAAGCTTCCATAAAAAAGGTGTTCTGATGAGCAAAATAAACAAGTTTAATAGCATCATATATAGGTGGAAATTCCTGCAAGCCTTGCTTTATAAATTTAAGTGTTTTTACTAAGAAATTTTGAAGAAAATGTAATTTCTAAATGAATAGTTTGTTTTAAAAACTTTCTTTATATGTATTTTTTGAATTATTTCACATGCTGATGTTATAGTTCCTAGTAAAATTAAACTGTTCATTTCATCCGGTTTTAACAAGAACATCAACTTCTGTGTACACCTGCCCCTTTGTAACAAAGTTACTGTCACATATTTACCTTTCATTCAGCTGAATCTAGTGCTTGAAGTTCCTTCCACTGTATTATACCTAAGATGAAAATAACGATGACACTGAAGTTATCTGGTAGGTGGTTAAGATAGTAAATATTAGATCACCCATTTTAGTTCATGCTATCCTATTTTATCCACCCTGAGGAACAGTGGCCCAGCATGCATGCTCTAGAAATGACAGCAGTGAAACAGTTAAAACAATAAATTCCCAGTACAGTAGAAGGGTCCCCTGAAATAATGCCTACTTGACCTAGTTTCTGACCTTATGCCTTTGCTTTCCCTCCCCCTTCCCACCCTGGTCTGCTTTCTCATTAAGATGTAGGAACTAGATCGATGGATTTGAGGACAGGTGGCTGCTTAGGTCCCATAGTCCTGGCGTGGAATTGACTGTAATGATGAAGTGGACCCTCCTTTTATATTAAAGGCTGATGCTAATCCCGCTTCATTATTAAGAAACTGCCACAAAAAGCAAACTTATTTCCTTGTGTCTTGACAGAAAATGCACAATTGCATTTGCAGAAGCAATTTGGGAGAGTGCAAAAGCTGTCAGCACAAATAGAGGTGTCTTTCAGTATGTGCATTCACATGCAGAAGCTTTGTCTTTTGCAGGTATCAGCTTTTTCCTGACTGTATTTCCATGTGGTCTTGTGTATGTGAAAGGAGGGGTACATAAGACTGCAAGTCACTAGCCAGGCTCCCTTTTTTTGGTAGTTTGAAATGTGACAAGTTTCTCAATGGTTGACAGCAGATTTTTTTATCTTCTTGAGGGAATATGGTTTGGGGATGGATTCTGACCCCTTACTGCCTTGTGCTGTGCATCGTTATCTGCATCACTGCACAAGGGACTTCAAGGTGATACCACTTAGATCTGGTGGCATGCTGCAGTTACTGTGTGCCCATGTGAACAGCTCCACATGATGCCAGGATACAGTCTGCTTATCCTTTTAAACTGCTTTAGCATTTTGTTATACGAGAGAGCTCAACAAGACTCTGCAATAAATCACCCATGAAAAACAGAGTTCATACATGTCTCTTATAGAGCTGCTGAGTAATGCAGATCATTCTTTTCTCCCCCTTTGATGGGCAGTGAGAGCCACCATGAGCTGGAGCTAGGCTGGGGTTCAGCTTGGTCTTCCTTTTGCTGTATGGTCCTTACAGTGGTAAAGGACTTCTTTTTGTGTGGTCCAAGAGGCGAGTGATGGTCCTTTCCAACTTTCACTGCTGTAGGTGATGTTGTAGCAGTCTGGTGCCTTCACTTGGCCCAGGGAAGTTCTTAGCAAGCGGTTGTGCACAAAGTAAGGCAGATGTGTACTTGCACAGTACGTGAGGGCATGTGGGAAACAGGAGGTGTATTTCAAGGTGTGTGAGTGTCCAAGGCAAGCTGTGCTTGCACTGGAGTTGGCATGTTTATGGCAGCAGACAGGGCTAAACATGTGGAAAATGAGGATTTGGTCATGTTTGTTTTTTATGGCTCTTGGAGTCAGGAGACTCAGATTCCACTCCTAAACTTTGCCATCGTCCTCTGTGACCATAGCCTGCTAACACAACATGTTTGTGCTTCAGTTGTCCTGCTGACAGAAAGGGACTGCAGCTTTTTTCTATATTGTGCTGATACTAAGAGGCTGAAACCTTCTTGCTGTTTGGAAATGATTTTGAGATCCCAGGCTGAAAGCTATTATGTAAACATAAAAAATATGTTTTGCTGCAAAACAAAAAAACCCACATTTTTAATTGTGTGTTATTTGAGCAATCAGTTTCTTGTATAAATACAAATAAAAATCACAACTTCTCACATCATTTGAAAGAGGCAGTTGGTAGCAGTGTGGCAGAAAAATACCTTAGGAAATTCAAGCACAGCAATTTCCACAGAAAATACTTTAGGTTTTGCCCTTTTATCTTTCCTTATCAGTTCTGACTTTCTTCCCTATGTGCCCTGCAGGTAGTATCCCTGCCTGGAGAGATGCCCCCTTTCCCAATACTCAAATCTTAATTTTTCCCACATCAGTGGGTGTATATTAAGGAGTGAGTGGTAGGGCGGAAGGATATTATTTGACAGCTAATACTGTAAATGCTGTCTAATATGGTTTGTATATGGGAGCAGTAATAGCTACTGCTGCTGTGGCTTTGTTGCTTCAGGGGAAATGCAATAAATAGGAATTTCAGAGGAAGATTTAGTGATGAAGAAAAGTATTGGGATTTAATTTGTTCCTACTGTGCTACTACTGTTAAATCTCCCTTCTAACCTAACTGGAATACAATGCGGATCTAACCAGATCCTGGCATGCTATGGATGTACCACACAAAGGCAATATACATACTTGTTCCTATTAAAATTAATCTATATGATACTCTGTGGAAAAGTGACATTGTGTTTTATAACAACTTCCATTTCAAGATCTCAAAGCACTCTCCAAAGACTAGTCTCTCATCTCTATGCTGCCCTGTGGTACGTTAGCATTATTGCTCTCCTCTAATAGCTGAAGAAGGTGAGGTGCTCTATAACCACATCGTAAGCCAGTAGCAAAGCTGGGGACAATGCTACACTTCTGACCTTGCTTGCTTTATCCACTAGGCTGTACTTTTTTCCTTGCAAACTCAGCAGTGTCTGTCACTGCACATCATTTATTGGTTCCCTTGCTTAAAGCTCGAAATTTCCCTCCTTTGCTCTTCCCTTTTGTCAAGGCACCCAAGCATGTCAAAGACTGCAGAGCACATATTAAGGAATTAGACTGTAAGGGAGTAAGATGTGGATTCTTGGCTTAATTAAAGGACTGCATTTAATGCGTGCCCTGGCAATAGAAGGGGGAAAAGAGATAGTGCTCCCCTTCCTTTGCATGTGTAGGCTGTGTGCCCAGAGACCCTTGGAGGAAGCTGCTACCTGACTTCCTAACAAGTGTGGTAAGAGAACATAAGGCCAGTATTTTATTATTATTCCTCTTCCCGAATCACTGAGGAATATTTGATTAGCTAGAAAGCTGGTATGATGTGACATGGCAACATTGAGTGCACTCAAGTTGGTTGGCTGCCTTTTCTCTGCATGTCTGAAGGTAGGTGGAAAGGACAGTGTGGTTTCTCAGCTGGTGAAGTGCTCCGATTGCTTATCATGTACTGTCCCATTTTCCCCAAGGTTACTTTATTTTTTTTTGGCAGTGCCAAGATGCTTCTGCATACTTTTCTGTGAAGCAAAGGGCTGTTCCTTAAGCCTTAGAAATTTTCTGACTCAGGCACAGGCTGTCACATCACAAGTTGGACTCTGTAGCGTTTTCTGCCAGAACTTAATCTGCCTTTTCTCAATGCTGAGTGTTACCTGTGTATTGTTTAGTCTTTTCATGGTCTCTTAACATGACTTGTGTCAAATTCTCAGTCCTGAATCTCTGTATGATCTGGTAAGCGCAACATCCGACTACCTTCTCCACTTTCTTGGACCCAGACAGTCATTGTGAAAATCTCAAACAGTTCTGTGTGATCAAGTGCATATATTTTAATAAAGAAATCTTTCAGCACCTCTGATCTTCTCTTTAGCTGAGGTTTTCCTGTAGAGCACTTGCATTATCTGTGTGATGGTATCCAGCTCCTTCTGTGGCTACCTGAAGCTTGGCTGTTTAGGACTCTATTCCCAGTGGGGCAGCAATTCAGTAGAATAAATTGAGGAGTTTTGCTATAACCTAATTTCTATTACATAATTAAACCAATATCTGTTTTTCTGACTAGAGTGAAACAAATTACAAAGTCCCTTCATCGGAAGTCCCCAAAGCTTTTCGTTTTGATGAGCTCTGGGCCCAAGGAGGCCCATCCACTGCCTCCACTCAAGGCTTCTCTTGCAAGGGCTTTTGCTAGTTTCTATCTCCAGTACACCACACTGGCTCATCTTCTGTCTTGCAGCATTTGAACCTGGGAAACCCTTCAGGAGAGGCAGTTGTTATCTGGCCGGTTTCCTGCTCTTTCTGATGCAGTCTCTTCTGTTGGTTTTTTTTGGCTTAATTTCACTCTGTGAGAAGGCTTGACTGTCTCTGCTGACAAATGTGAAAGATCACAACCATTGTTCTTAGCACTGTGGCTGGTCATTTTCAGATTGCACCCAGACCACTCTTGGATTGTTTGCTTTCTCCTGTGGTTGGGCTGGAGAGTGTCTAATTCAGCCCAGCAGTGCTGCATGCAGCTATGTAAGGCTCTGCGCCTGTGCCCCTTATGCCTACTCCAAATTTTTGTTCATCCTAGCGCATAACTAATTCTCATCATAGTGAATGACTGTGGATGCGAAAGGGTTAAAAAAAAAAATGTGGGCTTAGTCTGTGCATGCATGAGACATTAAGGTCCAGATGGTGTACTTAATTACTCTGGCCAGCTCTGGCACCATCCTGCTCCAAAGGGAATTGAATGAGGAATGGTGTGTCAGAGACTGTTCCTTTCCAGTCTCCCCAGAGCACTTCAGTGGTACAAGCTTACAACACATTAGACCTAGCTCAAACATCCCCAAGACAAAGTGGCTTTGGGATGGTGACTACCCCTGAGATTCCCAGCAGAGCTTTTACATGTTCCATACAGCATCAGGACTGCACTGGGAGTGCCTCATTACAAATGACTCCAGGAAAGCAGTTTCTTTGCAGAAGCAGTCATGAGCATGGTTGTAGCACTCACAGCTCAGTCACAAATAATGAGAGCTTGCCTTATGAGTTGTAGTGTCAGTCCTGTCCTCTTGGTGCTTGCTATCACATGCATGGAAATGGACCGTCTTGGAGGCTTGCTTGGAAATAAACTTGCTCCCTGACAGAACTTACAGGGCTGATCCCTGGTTGCTCTCTGGAGGGAGAATCCAAACCACATCCACAGGATGTGCAGTTTCTCTTTTCCCTTTTGCTTGTGTCTCTGCAGAGGGAGGCTGACCACCAGAGGCATGCAGATGGCTCCATGGCAGGATGTGAGCTGACCCCAGATGGTGCAGCTCAACCTTTCCTGAGGAGTTACGGCCTGGCTGCAGTGGTTGAGTCCCCAGTTGGATCTGATCTTGCTGGCAGTGCCAGGTCTCCTAACCAGCTGCTAGGAGGAAGCTGGCTGTTCTCTTCACTTAACAATAGCAGCTCACACACGTATGACTTGATGTATATTCCACATTCCCTCTTCCCATAACCACCTGGAGTTTTAAGTGATAGAAATGCTAGAGCATGAACATTTTCAGTAGGGACTGGTGCACTCAAAATTGCACTTAAGATTATCAAGGTGCTTTAAATTTTGAAGTCTGGTTTTCAGACTGAGCTGGGGAGGCATTCTACATTTGGCAAAGATTTGTCATACTTGATTTCTGGTCTGAAATAGTGGTTTTGTCTTTTTTCTTATCCTTTCAAATAAGAGCAAAGATAATTCATTTTTTCCTAAGAAAAATGAAAGGGAAGGATGTGAAGTGTCTTTTAGGGAGTGGTGGTTTTCTTAATCTGTTTTTCAACAGTAATGGCAGATGTTGAAAAGTTTAAGGTGAAAATGCTCCTCACTGAAGAGTGGTGTGTGGCCTTCTTCCAGAGGAAATTTGCTTTGATTTCACTGCACTATTAGCACTGAAAATTATATACTGAGTCTGCACTGTTGAGTGCTTTTCCTGGGCTTAAGTATGCATCTCAGGCATGAGGCACTGTATGTGAGTGAATAACTTCATTCTGCAGTCAACTGTTAGGCCTCAAAAGAGCTTTAAAAGAACAGGCTGCTTTTCACTTGGCTTGAAAACCTTAAGAGAAGTGTGTCCCGTAGTGCCTGGTGTTCCACCAGTGAAAACGCCTCTGCCTGGGGAAATGCACTCAGCTCTAGAAGTCGAGGGCATGAATCCGATTTCCACATCTGTGCTTCATAATTTTCTGTGCTTCAAAACTCTTAGTTTATCTGGCTGGTGCTGAGCCCATTGGCATTTAAAGTTGCAGCTTGTTATGGAAATGGTCACCTCTGGGGAAGGACATGTGGCTCTGATGCAATGGCAACTGATTTTTGTTTTAAGGGGGTTTGAAAATCCCACACCGGATGGGTGGATCAGAGGTTTTAGTAGGCCACTCACAAGCCTGCAAACATTTTTCAAACAAAAGTTGGTGAGGTGGCACCATCCCAGTGTTTAGCAAATTAGTTTCTGGGTTGTTTTTGAGCTTTGTATCCCTGCAAATTTAAGACTGTCTTTTGATGTTCCTCCTCTTTCTCATAAAGCGAGTAGTTATAAACACTGTAAGAAAGTAAATGGAGAAACATGTACTGTGTTGGAGTTTGAACGCCTACATCACCCTGGGTCATGCGCACGCTCGCTGTACCTCTGGTCCAAGTGCTGCCACTTGGTAGTGGGCAGTGTCACAGATCATGAAAAGGATGCAAGAGGGGGTGCTTTTCAATGGGATTGCATGAGCTATTCGGTGCACTGCCAATGGTCTTGGGCAATAGCGGGGAAGGGAGACGTGTTGCTTCAGGCACACCTTGCTGGCTTTGTCCTCTGCAGCTTAGGCAGCTGGATCGCCCACACACCCTGAGCAGGACAGGCAGGACGGTGGAGAGAGGCACGTAAGAGCCGGCAGCCTCCTTCCCTGGCAGACGGAGCCTGGGGGCACTTTGCAGCCAACCCTGGAAGGTGATAATCATGAGGGGGATAATGGCTTGTTTCGGGTTAATAGATCCTGACAGCTTAATTTCCCCTGGTGAAAATAAAAGGGAATAAATCTTACAAATACTGTAAAATCAATAGCTAGCAGTGAAGGGGCTGACAACAAGACCCTATATCCACAGCACATTTTTTTTTGTGGATTGTTCATTTCACATTTCAAGTGGATGTGTTCCCAGTGGCTTTGCTAGAGCCCGGTAATCCTCCATTCTCTTTTCTGTCATGCCCATCTCTTCAGTGCTTGCATTTTACTCCACTTTGAGTAAGGAAGCTGAAGCCTTGAGCTGGTTGGAAGGGAATGCTGCCTTGCTCAGGGAGGACCCACAGCACTCTTCCTTCTCAGGGGACCTTGGAGTCTGCCCTTCCCTCTTCTCACAGGCATGCATGGCTAACCTAGTTACAGGTCTGTATCTGTAAACAGTTAGATAACCATATCCCCACCTTCCAAAATAACCCAGCCACAGGAGCCTTTGCTCACTGCTTCATGGCTGTTGTCACCAGAGAAAGACCACCACCTCTGTTATGTTAGTGACCTGAAATAGTGAAGGAATTAATATTGCACTTTGCTTTCCCAAGGTCAGAGTTTAAGATTCGTGCACTGAGAAGCTATGAGCTTTACCAGATAAATCTCCGAGTCCACTGAGGACCATCTGCAGCGAGTGTGAATTGGCAGCATTACAGAAATAGAAGATAATGAAATAGGAAGTAGTTAAACGTTTAGCACGTATGCCTAAATGAATGCTGGGGAGAGCACTATTGTGCTGGCACTCAGCTGTGAGCTGTTGGACTAGGGTGAAGCAGGGAATGGGATTTTCCTGTTGGTCTGTTCTGTTGCTAAGTGGTGAGAGCTTACTGAGAAGGGCTGCTGGATTCTCACTGGTACATGCTTTGCAAACAGCAGCAAAAACTCTTCATGTGCAGAGTAAGCTCAAGGGGAGCCTCAAGCTCCAGGCCAGCACATTATGGACTGAGCAGTCCTCCCAAAGAAACGTGCATGCAGGCTCAATGAGGAAGAAGGTTTGGACTGGAGTGTTTTCTTGCTATTGGCTTCCCAGTCAAAGATCATCAGTGGGAAGAATGGTCTCTATTTAGTACTCCTGTGGGCCCTGTTTTAAAGGCAGGGTGGAGGAACTACATGTTTCACAGTTTTCAAATGCCAGACATTACTTAGCTTGGTAAAAGCTGTGGTAAAAAGCTACTTTCCTTCTAGAGATAATCACACTACAAGGATTTAAGAGAAGCCTGTGTGAGTGGTTGATCCAACCTCTCAATTATGGGGCTTTGACTCTTTTCTGTCAAGGTATTTGCCTTTGAGTTTTTGCTTTCATTTTAAAATGAAAGAAAATTCTCCCTCTCTTTGTTCCCTGGATGCAGAAATTTTTGGACAGAGCCAAGTGAACTTTTTTCCTCAGCCTGTCCCAGCTTCCCCCTTCTTCCTCCCTGCTGAAGGAGACAGACACAACCTGTGTTTTCTATGTCAGGGCATTGTCCAGCTGAGGGCACTGTCCTGGATCTCAGATTCCTACCTCTGAAACATGCTTCCTCTGTGATGTTGAACTTGCTATCTCTTGGCTTCAGTTTTTCTAATGTCAGATGGCTCCTTCCTTCCATTTCTCTTTTCTGGCTCTTCAACATGTAGTTTTCAGACTTTTCACTCTTTGCTCACTCAAAGTACAGTGCCCAGTCAATGCTATCCCTTCCTTTGCTGGCATTTGAGTCACTCCATATTGAACAGAAGTACTGCTGGGAGAATTCTGTGATGGTTTCTTCACTGACTGTTGAAATTCCCTTTGAGATTTTCTTCCCCCTCAACGCATGTTCTGTTACACTCTCTCCCCCTGTCTATTTGCAGTTTATAGTTGATGATGACCTGGTGCTACACTTTTCTCTCTTTTGTTACTATCCAGGGGCTGTGGGGAGACACTTTGCGTAGAGTAACTTAAACTGAAGTGTGTTTTTAAGAAGCAGATGTATCATGCTTGTTACTGTATCATGCAAGCAGTGGCTAAAATGGCTTTCATAACTTGATGGTCATCCTGCTGTTTACAGTGGAATCTTTCTCCTCAAAACACAAGAGAATGTCCATTGCCTCTCTCCCACCAACAATTCTGCTGATTTCAAGTGATACAAAATGCAGAGCAATGTTAATGAATTTATGCACAGAAGCCTAATTTAAATTGTACAGGCAGTTCTGTTCCCTGTAACACCTTTTTGTGGAAAAAAAATTAAACTGATGCATTGGAGTTCAGCCTCTCCGCTGTGAAAGGCAAACAAAAATCAACATGCTGCGGGCAGTCCATGTTTACAGAGAAGAGGCTAATACCAGGCTGGGCAGAGAATCCCCTAGTGATGCCTATTCATAGTGCATACTTCTGTCAGAGTAACTAATGAAATCATAATATTTAATAATAATGATGGTAATAGCTGGTTCACTTTTTTGTTGTTTGTTTTTGTGGGTTTTTTTGTTGTGTTGTTGGTTGTTTGGTTTTACTGTTGATTTTTTTTTTGTCAAAGATTATAGTGGTCCCTTCTTACTGGTGTATTTGTATTTTAAAGATGCATAAACCCAAGACAGCAAAATACTTTTCAGAAGTAATCCTGCAAATAATCAGTGCCAGCCCTGGGAAATGGGATCACTAGTGATGTACTTCAGTGATTGCAATGACAGTTTTGTGGAAGAAGGGTTTACTGAGCAGGAAAATGAATCTGTGGTCACGAAGGCACAGAAGGACTTGGGGTCCTTCAGGGAGCTGGAGCCTATTTTTTCTGTACAGACTCTGGGAGATGTTATCCTTGTCCAAAGGTATTTTTCGTGACAGTGGTAGAAGGAAACATAGAGGCTCACAAATGGAAATGGACTTTTTGACTTCCCACAAGCCTGTTAGATATATGCAGGTGAACACTGAGTGTGCACAGCTGATGATAGTCCATAAGCTGTATCCCAGGAAGGAAGCTTTCCTGGATGCATCAGGCCTTGGCACATAGAGAGCTGAGGTAGGCGCTTTTGGCAAATGTAGCACTAAACCGCCCCTAGTTTGTACAGGGACCCTGTACCCCAGACACAGCAGGCTGGCACATCAGGAGGAGGCTGGGAAGCTGTAGCTTGTATAAGGGATCAAGCTGGACTATTCTGCAAAGGTATAGGAGGCAGGTACTGTGGAGGGCAGCCTGGGGTGGACTGGGAGAGTGCGACTCTTGTGCTTGCTTTGTAAAACTTGGTGGATGTGTTAAAATCATTTGTTGAGTCATTCAGCAGGTCAGTGGCAGAGCCAGAAATAGAATCCAGGTCTCCTGAATGCCGGGGCCACCATCATATCTCCAAAACCATATTGCTTCTCCAAAGGTATTTCAAAAGTATGCAAAGTGCTGAGTGATCTTGCACTTTTTTACCCAGCCAACTCTTTGACGTGGCCAGGCAGGTGCTCTTTGATCATGGCTGCATATTCAAAATCTGTAACAGGTCAGTTTTTGCACAAGACTTAAAAATTATTTTTTCATGTGCTGAGAATCTTTTGCTACTGAAGACAGAGGCAGAACCGTGACACTAGAGATAAAGGGAGTGAGCTCTTTACATTGCAGCTTTCAAGGTGACCTTCACATTAACCCCGCCCCCCCCTTAAATATAAATCAGGAAGTCTTTATTTGTTTATGATTTAGGAAATGCAGTTTAAATATATGGTGCTTTACAGACACCTAAGAGAAAATCTCTGGGAAGCTTCTGCATGTGTTCTGACTCATACACTATGCTACATAATGATGTAAAAACATGCAGACCTGGCTGGTGTGGAAATCAAGCCTTGGAGGATTTGCAAAGCAAAAGCCTGAGCCCAAGTCCTCTGAAGTCAATCCTCTGGGGTTTTAATGAGACCTCACGTATGGGTTTTTTCCCCCCCTCTCCTCAGCCCGATGTTGGGTTCTGATTGTATCTGTGACTGGAATCTTGCCATGGATCTCTAGTGATTTGTTCAGGCTATGTGCTAACTGTATTTAGCTGCTGAGGAGCCTGCCTTCAATAGAAGGGCTTTTGACCCTTTTCTGTACAGCATCTTTCCTTTTTAGGCCTCCCATACATTCTCAGGGAAACATCATTGCAGCCAAGTGTTGCTATGGCATGAATAATCATGGCTGCAGTTTAAAGGGTCTTGTAGCTTTGCCATATCACTAAGACTGCAATAGTGAGGAGCAGGCACCATGGTACCTTGAATGTTACAGGCAGAGCAATGTGGAAAGTGTTGATTTTTCTTTCAGCAGCGAATGTTTTGCTCAGCAACCTTTTCACATCAGCTGTGAGTTTTTTAGTGATGCCTGCTATCGACTGCATCCGCTGTGAGGTGTCAGGGGCTGAGGCAGACCGCAGGCAAGCTGCGGAGCCTGAACTCTCCTGCTGTGCTACAGCCATGTTGAGAATTGGTAGTGATAGGGAAAAGCCCGGCCTTTTCCATGCTGCCCTGCAGCATCCTATGCATCTAGGAAATACTAGTCATGCAAACATTTTGGCTTCTAAGCTATTTCTAAATCCCCTCAGGACCTGGGTAGAGAGTGAAGATTTTGAATGTGTGATTCTGTTATTTTTTGTAAAAGGATAAAGTTGGGGCTGCAATCAAAACAAAAACCCCAAAGAAATCATAAATTGCTAAGAGAAGTTGAAACAGTGTTTGAGATGAGACCTGGTTCTGTCAGGCTAGTGCATCTCCTGGGTGGGAGCTCATGTATCATTGGCTTTTGCTGAATCGAGACTTCTTTTTTACATTTTGAATGAATATTTGTCTCGATTTGGCATTTATTGACTATTTAATATGTAAACATACTTAAATCCTGAAATGAAACAACTGTCATATGAACATGGGACTTAGAGTCTCAGCAAGGGCAGGCATCAGCAGTATCATTCCTTTCGCAGTAAATGTGTTGTGGATTTGTCTCCTTACTGGCAACAGTGGGGCTAAGGCTCCTCTGGGAACACAGAACTGCACTGAGACCTGGTGTCAACAGACTGGTTACAGTCCTAACGACTCGACCCACTTGCCCACGCTGTCAGGGGGGTCAGGCAGTGAAGCCTCCCTCCCTGTCCCCCTTGCCTCCCACTGCAGACATTGGGTGCCATCTCTGCCAAGGGACCAGTGGTGCTGCCTGTGCTGGGGTGCAGTGGAAGGCACTGATGAGATGGCCTCTGGCACAAAGGCTTTAATCTCTTCAGTCTCCTCACATATTTCATTTCTTGACCTGACACTCTTTGTGGTTCCTTTGGACCATCTCCAAGCTGTTGTCTATCCCTTGCTGTCGGGAGCCAGCTCTCTGCTCTGACTGTTTAGGTAGAGCTCTTTCTGAAGGCATGTTCCTCAAACCTCTGTGTCCCTGCTGCTGCAGCTGCAGGTCCTGCTGGTGCAGGCACTTCCAGCATGAACTTCCCAGCCTCTCACCCTGCAAACATGTGCTGTCCTGAGAACTGTCTTCTGCAGAAGATCCCTCTCAATCTAGATCCACTAAATGCCCTGAAAAGATCCCTTCATCTTTCCTCCTGCTGATGTTTGTCTGAGTGCTCACATTGGTAATAAATGGAAATTCAGTTCATTCAACCTCATGGTCTAGAAAATGACATATTTCTGTGCTAAAGCAGTTCGGAGAATGTTTAAAGCAAACAAACAAATATTCTCTAGGACCATTTTGTCTTCAATAAGTTAGTTCTCTATGTGCAAAAGGAAATTGCCTCTCAGTGGGGCATGAAAGATTCTCAAATTTAGTGTAAGTGCCAGAAAATTCTTCTTTATGAATAAAGAAATTGAAATAGCTTTACACCAGGAAGCAGCTCTGAGTTGTAGAGTTGCAGTGTATCCTAATGCCTGGTTATCAACTTTGTTTTCCATCTGTGCTTTCCAGCATACTCAGTGGATTCAAGTGTCTAGTTAACTTCAGGAGCTGAGATGTGCAGTTGGCAGTTTGGAATGGCCAATTTCAGGCTTCTGGCGGGCAGACAAAAAATGTAATATAAAAGGAGTAAGATTTAGTCCTATGTATCTAAACAGTGGGATTTGGAACTCTTCATAGCTCTGTTGATATTAAGACTCAATCATGATAGGGCCTAAGCAGATATCTTTTCCCAATTCATTCCCATTTCCTTGGGGAGCAAACCCTGACAGATGCAAATGACAGGGCTGCAGTGGTTTCCCCAGTTAGATGGACCCCGGGACTTTTGGGTGCACTGCAGAATGCACCTTCCCTGCAGTGAAGATGAAGCCAGGGAGAACTAATTCAGATGTGGTGTTTGGTGTTTTTTTTATAGCTACTTGGAAGTATTTTAAGAGCAGTATGTGTGCTTGCTCAAATCCAATGGAGAGTATTTTCCACCTGGTGATTGTGTTCACTTACGAAATTTATTGCCCCTCTTGGCTATTCAGCGGAGCCTAATAAGCCCTACCCTGAGAACTATTTAGCTATGTCCTGATGCTGGGAAGCCTGACAGACTAAAGAGCATGCATTGTGCATGCTGAGCCATGTGCAGAAACACTGTGCTGCAAAATATATATCCTATCTTCTGTGCAGACACCCAGGGAGCATACATAACAGAAGAGGTGGGGAGAAACACACATGATAACAATCAAGTGTTTAGCGGCCGACACTCAAGAAGCTCTGTGGCTTATCTCAGAGCAGAGAGTGAGGAACTACTCTGCTCTGGGAGAAGCTATGGTAGTGGTAATGAAAATGTTATTGGTTGTTAATGTCTCGGGCTATTCAGAGGGATGAGGAAACTTTCACCCGTTTTGAAGTCCATATGCCTGAATACAAACCTTAAATTTCAAAATCCTTGGAGGTTTTTGAGAAGTTTAGATTAATTTGAATTTTATGGCTACATTTTACAGATTCAAATCCCTGTGTATTTGGAAGGGTCTGAAACTTGGGCTGAATCTTGTAGCTTTGAAGCTTCCTGACACATTTAAAAATTTTTTTTTCCTATTCCCCCCTCCATGATCTGTCAATTCTTTTTTTTTTTTCCCCTACGGTTCTGCAGCAGCTTCTGCCACATGCTTTGCACTGTGCTTGGTGTAATTCAGAATAACATCCTGGCCTATGATAGGTTTGGGAAGAACTCTGGAAAAGCACTCAATGTTTTAATGATATTTTAAGTGGGAGCTTATGAGGTGGTTTCCCAACTGTGTAGCCACAGAGGGAAAACAGAAGCTATGAAGGAATGGAGATTGGCACTGGCTAGCTCCAGTGGTTAGTCAGAATCACTGTTATCACAGCCCTGATCAAGTTGTGTAGCAAAAGATACTAGGGGGCAGGGTGAGGGTGCAAATTCAAGGAAAACTGATGTTGGTGATTGGAAGGGGTGTATAGGTCCATCCTTGTTCTCTACCGAGGTCTTTTTCAATATGTGAATCTGACCAAAGCATGTTAGAAAGCTCTGAGACAAATTCATTCAACGTGTGAACTTTGATCATATGCAGAAGCCAAGAGGGATGACATTTTACCCTCATTCTACACCACAGCTTATTACTTTGGCTATGTAGACTACTGCCACCTTCTGAAGTGCTGGTCAGCAGTGGGGTTCAAGGCTCAAAGAGCCAGTGACCTGACCAGAGATGACAAATCATGAAGGAAGGGGACCTGCATGTTCTTCATTTCTGTGCTAATAACTGAGAACAGTGACAACTCAGTTTTATTTATCATGGGTTTTCATTTTCCTGATTGTCCCTAATTCTGTCAGTAATTTTCCTTTCACACACTTGTGTCCTGTTGGTCTCTCTACAGTTGAGACCACTACACCTGGGAGGATGCTGTTTAATGTCCTGCTGTTCCAGTGGCTGCTGTGGATGACTATTACAGAAATTTGTTACAACCTAAACCGATGAGAATCGAAGTATGCTATGTTAATATTAAAAACTCTAAAATTTTCTTTTGACTATGGTATGTTTTAAGGATACTTTTCAAAATATTTTGTTCTTTTTGAATTGGCCTGGGAATTGTACTGCTACTGATTTATGAGCAGAAGTAGTTGAGTGGTAATAAAAAGTATTCAAACAGTTTGGCAAATTTTGTTTTGGTTCATATTTATTCCTCTTCCATACTTCATACAGGTTGTTTTTTTCCTTTTAAGTATGATTTTGGTACCTGTTGACAAAGTTTGCTTTTTGTTGAAAGACAATGCAATCTGTCAGTAGAAAGAATTCTGGAATGACAGACTTACTGCTTTCTTCAATCTCTGTCTTCAAAACGCTCTTGTTTGTTCTTAGCGTTTATGTTCATCTTGCTCAGAGCACTGAGGCAGCTCTGTGGGAATAAAGTGATCAATCATGTAAGTGTAACATTGTCCAGGAAAGGTATTTAATAAGCACTGCATAGGTCAGATTTGTTGGCACTAAACCTTTGCTCATTAGTATCGAGGAGGAAATTTATTAGGAGTTAGTCTGTTCACAACAAAATAAAAAAAAAAAAAAACAAACAAAACCCAGCAAAACCAAACAAATCCCAGAGTATTAATCTCTAAATAAATCAGTTACTTTTAATAATTTGTGTAACTCTACAAGAGTCTAATTCAGCATCTATTGGAGGTAATATGAATTCCCAGTGATGTCAGAGGTCATGGCTTAATGCTGCTAGTGATTTCTGGTTTGAGATTTTTGTATTTTTTCCATTGTTTGGGCTTTCTCAAATACTTGTTCTGGACCCTCTGTGCCTTGCATTAAATAGGGAATAGAACAGTTCTGGTTGTCTTTGTTTCATACATAGACCTCATAGGCCCTGATACTGTTACAAGAAATAACATTTTACATTTTTAGCTTGTGCCATAAAAAAGTTGTTTTTTTTATTGAAGGTGCTGATCTATCCATCTGTCTGATAGATGATAGCTGAGAGACCTGGGTAGCCACATACTAAAATTGGAATGTCGTGGGGGTTGCAGTTGCCACACATCTGGTTTTTACTCAAACCTGCCAGGGGTGGGGAGTCTTTGGCATGCATGATGATGGGTGGCAGGTGTGCCAGGTCTCTGTTAGGCAGGGAAGGGCTGGATATGGAGAGAAAGAGGAGGAAAAAGGAGAAAGGTTAGATTTTTAGCATTATTCCTCAACTGTACCACTAGGGCTCTGCAGTGGCCTCTTTCATGGTTGAACACAGGGTGTGCCAAAGCAACACCACTGCATGGCATCTGTTGACCCTGCACTCCTCCCTGGGAGACATGTAAGGCTGTAGGGTGGCCAGCAGGTCACCGCTTCCCAAGCAGGGGCTTCAGCCATGAACTAAAGGGTCCTCAGATGTCACTTGTTCATGTCAGGGCCTGGTGCCAAGGAAGGAGATGGTGGGACTGGTAGCAACAGCTACAGCAGCATTAGCAAACAGGGTGGGGCGGGAGAGCTCCGCAAAGTTTAACAGCTTAATGAAAGTGAGTTGGTAGTTTATATAGGCCTGAATCTTATGGACTCTCCCACTTGTCCCACTTGTCCCAATTTCTACAGGAAGAGCTGATGTGATGTTAAACCCTTTCCTATGCATAGATTTCTGTGCTGTCCCTTGCTTTGACGAGACTGGCATATATAATTTCCAAGTCTCCTAGGCCTCCAGGGCCAGTTCTGGTACTCACAAAATATACCATGTAAACCTGTATTTTCCCTGAACTTCAGCTTTTATGACTGCACCAGCTGATGGCTTATTGCTCTGGGACCTTTGAAATACTTAGAATCCCTCAGTGTTAAGTCAGTTACCCTTCAGCTCACATATCATAAGACATGTGATAAAATCAATAATAGACTAAAAACATTTCTCTGCTTCAGTTCTTTCATTCCTTTGGCATGCTCCTTGTGTTCTGGGTTCACTTGTAAGACCAGGATCCTTCCTGCTCTGTGTACACAACCTCTCCTCTGAAGTGGAGTATCTGTGGTATCTTCCATCTTTCTTTTAAGTAGGTGATGAGCAAATTTGCCCTTAAAACTTGCTGTCCCACTTGACAGTAACATCTTGGCCAGCATGGTTGACTGATCATTGCCTCACCAGCTTGCTTGCTGTTTAATTACAAGCTTATCAAAGTAGAATTTTTTTCCTGATCTGACTGTCATTTTGGCTTAAAGTGTTTCTTCTAGCAGAAAATTATCAAGGTTTAATGGTTCTTTTTCAGTCCAGTCCTGCCAGCCTTACAATTTCATTTAAGGGCAGAGATCTGAGAAGAAAAGAGACAAGCAAGCTTCTTGCACAAAAGCTGTTTGCAGTTTGAAAGCGAGTCTCCAATATCAAGCAGGGCTCTGAGACAGAGGAAGCAGATCGTCACTGCTGCTGTTAATAACATAAAACAATTCAGAGAGGCCATGCCAGTCTGAATGAGTCTGGAGGCCTAGTAGGGGGGTGGTGTGGGAGAGATTTGCTTCCTTTTCTATTTTATGGCCAACTACAGGGCTTTTTTCAGATAGCGACATTCCAGTATGCCTTCCAGCACTACTCTCCTGTCCTGTTCTATTGGAATTTTAGTCGGTGATAGCTAATGGAATTAAGCACTGCTCCTTTTCTTTGGAGCAGTCCAAGTGGGCATGCAGTGGTTAACATGAAGAGATGTAACAAGAGAAATAAACTGCCTAATTGTTGCTGATGGCTGCCATAGTGCTCCAAGCGTTGGAGGCCCCGTGTGTGCTCCTGTGCTCTCTTTTCTGCAGGGATATCTGGCTTCATTCATTGTCTGCTTTGTATCTGATGAAAGGACATGGTTCTCAAAGAATGTACACCTCAAACAGGCTGTGAGATTGGAGGCAATATTTTTGCTTCAAGGTCTTCTTTCGACTGTGAGGAGTCAAAAAATAACAGCGAGTAGGGTTAGTAGAACAGCTAACCTTTGTTCTACATTTTCAGGACCAAAAAGGAGGTCATTGCCTTTACCCTTTTCTCCTATTCCTAGCCAGTGTTTTTAACTCAATGTTTTCAGTGGGCATTTGCCACAGCATCCATCTTCCTCACAATGCTTTTGTTTTGTTTGAAAACAATGAAATGAAAGGGAGAGGAAAGGGATGTTTTAATTCCTAGCCAGAGGTGAAAGTGGTATCTCTAAGATGAATTTGGAGAATGTGAAAATGTAAAATGAGCTAGCTTTGCAGGGGTGCTGGCTGCTTATAAATGATTTTTTTTTGCTTCCAGTGCTCTCTGACATGTAAAGAGCTTTACTCTAGAAATGCTTACATCAACTTGGTAGTGAGAAAATACTAAGTAGGCAGGAGCTGATGTTACAGCAAAGTGTCCTCTGTTCTTCCTTGGCCTGCAACAGTGTGAGGCGCGAACATAATCTCTCCTGTTACCCTACATTCCCTTCATCTCTTCCCTTTTTCTGTGGTGGCTTTAGTGCGGGCTTTGCATCCCCAGATGCTGGGTCCTGTGCTTTTCTTTACAACGAGGACAATACAGGCAACAGAAATACACACTTCTGCCTTCCACCAGAGCTCTCCATCCTTAACTAAAAGATAAAAGCAGAGGAGCTAGTTCGATTTTATAGACCTGGTTTCATTATTAGGGGCAGCATTGGTGTCAGATGACGGCACTGTTTTCTATTTACATATTTTACTTATTCTCTTTGACATGGTGCTCCATCTGTTGTGAAACGAACTCCTTTCTCACAGTTGACCAAAAAGCCATTGAAGTGGAACAACTTTAATTTGGTTTTCGTTTTGTGTTGAGATGATTTGGATTCTTTCTGTTGACCTCAGATGAAAGGCTTACTGTCCCATTACCACTCACCTGACCTCTGCAGTCACTCATTCTTACGTTATCTTTGTGGCTAGATAAAGGTTTTCTTTGTGTGAGATGATGCTGTGGATGCAGAATGGTTACAGGGAAAATGCCAAGAGTGAGCTCATCTGCTGCGTATAATGGGGGGGGGGGGGATCAAAAAAAAGAAAAATTATGAACTGAAAAAAATGGGGTTAAACAGGAAATCCTGGAAATGGATTTCAGGTATTCCAGATCCTTGTGCTACTTAGAAGAGGGTTTTGGTATGGACTTCTCTCTAGTGCATTGTAAGAATAAGCGTTAATAGCAGGCTATCGCAAATATAAAGGGCTTAATACAAAGGACATATATTTTGAGTTCTGGAAACTGATTTTTTTCCACTGTACCTTGTAAACACTTTCTACTAGTAGACCCTATTAAGTTCAGGGCAATGTATGTATAAAATGCTCTTAAATCAACATTCTCTATTCCTCCACTGCAGACATTTTACACCTGCTTGATACTCACAATGTGTGGGTGCAAGTCACTATACAAGGCAATCAAGCCCTGTACTGCTGAGAATTACTTCAGTAATGCACAGTTTGTTTCAGCTGCATTCATGGAAGTGCACAGGTTTTTACTTAATGCCTTAAGATCCTCTAATCAGAGTGTACAACTCCCTGGATTGATTGTCTAACTTCAACCTCTAGAAGGTGGGAGTTCTCATTCTTTTTTGGGGTTGTCTTTCAGTCAGAATGTGCCACAAAGTCTGTTTCCCTCTGTGTGAAATGAAGGACTAATTTCCCCACATGCTGCTATTCTTATCAGCTCAAAACATGCTGCATAGGACTCTAGCATTTCGATGGCTTTTGTACTAAGGAAGAAAAACATATGAAGTCAAGTCTGACTTTCCAGAAATGGTGTATGAATGAAGACAGCTTTGCTCCATGTGAGGGAAGGGGACACACTTTGAACTCTCCTGTCCCTTTGCTTGTGGAGCACTCATCCCCTTATACTGCTGTTCCCCTATGCTTCTGTGCAGACCTTTTAAGTAGCTGTTGTGCTGATCTCCATGAAATGAGAGTATTTGCTGGTGTATCTGCAGCAGCCCAGGAGATGCTGAGCAGTGGTGTGAATCTAGTATGCAACTGGCAGAGAGGAAGCAGTTAATTAGCCTTTTTTTATGCCAATGTCAATATGTTTCTATTACAATCATGGGTCTGTGTTGGTACCCTCAGGTGGCTAATTTACATGAAATTTCTAGTGTACGTTGAGCTTTAAACAACATCCTGGGTAGTCTAGTAAAAAAGGTTTTCGATGGCTTTTATACAGAAGATTAGAAATCCAGCCCCTGTTGGGACTGTGCTTTGAGCAATAGCACAAAAATATTAATACTTGTCTTTTCTCCCTGTTAGTAAACAAATCCTTATCGCTGTTTTTTCCCCTCTAAACAAAAGAAATGGTCCAAAGCATTTAAGATGTACAAAACCAAGATGTGCTATTTATAAAAAGAGCCAAGGCAGATAAAGAATGATTTATGAAACTCAGAGCACCTTTCAGCCAGCTAGGTCATATGACATTTTGCAGACTGATTGTCTACACTCTGAGTGTCTGCGTCTGTTGTGAGATAAATGAAAAAAGTATAACTTTTTCCAGAAGTAAAAATAAAGTATGTTTCTACAACAATAGCTTAACAAATCTGCACATTAATTTCAAGGAGGCATAAAACAACAGAACAGCAGGAAAATAAATGTATTGTAGTTGGGTGGGTCTTGAAGAAGCACTAAAACCTTCATTTCAGTGAGCAGTGATGTGTTATGTTAGTAATGATGAATGTCTGGTGCTTTGAGTGTACCCTGTGCTGAGCTTTGGCTACCCAGAAATCAGGGGAGCTGCACAGCTGATTTATGCTGACCTGAGCATCTGGCCAATTCTGCGTCAAATTTATTATCAAATGAATTCCTGAAAAACACTGTCTATAGCTGTTTGGCAGGAGTGGGAAAGTTTTATTGGAGAGGATTCCCTTGCTATCCTTGCTGATCTCTCTGTTCACTACACAACTTTCTTATTTATCACAGAATGATGGAGGCTGGAAAAGACCTCTAAGATCGAGTCCAGCCTATGACCTAACACCATGACATCAGCTAAATCATGCCACTAAGTGCAGCTTCCAATCTTTCCTTAAACACCTCCAGAGATGGAGACTCCACCACCTCTCTGGGCAGTCCATTCCAGTGTCTAATCACCCTTTCTGTGAGGAAGTGCTTCCTAAGGTCCAACCTAAACCTCCCCTGGTGCAGCTTCAGGCCATGCCCTCTCCTCTCACCAGCTGCCTGGGAAAAGAGCTCAACCCCCACCTAACTGCAACTTCCCTTCAGGTAGTTGTAGAGAGTGATAAGGTCCCCCCTGAGTCTTCTCTCTTCCAGGCTGAACAGCCCCAGCTCCCACAGCCTCTCCTCATAAGACTTTCCCTCCAGTCCCTTCCCCAGCCTCATCACTCTCCTCTGGACCTGCTCCAGACCTCAATATCCTTCTGGAAGTGAGGGGCCCAGAACTGCACCAAGCATTTGAGGTGAGGCCTCACCAGTGCCAAGTACAGGGGGAGAATTACATCCCTAGACCTGCTGGCCACACTATTCCTGATACAAGCCAAGATACTGTTGGCCTTCTGTGCCACCTCTGCATGCTGCTGACTCGTGTTCAGCCGGCTGTCAACCAGCACTCCCAGGTCCCTCCCTGCCAGGCAGCTCTCCAGCCACTCATCCCCCAATCTGTAGCGTTGCAGGGGGTTACTGTGGCCAAAGTGTAGGACCCTGCACTTGGTCTTGTTATGAACCACACTACTTTAACTCTTCCCTGAGGTGCCTCACCTCAGTGATCTTCATGTTGTGATCTGTTGTCAACTGAAAGAAGCAGTTTCTGTTGTAAGGAGCATTGTCATTGAAGGTCCCACTGGAAACATGTCAAGCCTCTTTCACTCTCCACTCTGAATGCGGTGGTTAAGAATCCAAAGATGATGGATGGATCTGCCACCACTTCTCCATGTTTCAGTTTTCTTCTGGCATTGCAGAAGTGCCAGTCTGTGCCTCAAGTGCTGCTCTTTCACTGTGAATTAAGAATCTCACATCACCGGTTATGTTAACAGCTCCTGCTGCTCTACACCCCTGCCCTTCACAGATCATCCTATTTCCAATCTCTATGAGCTTCCCCAGAGCATGACTTGCCTTTGGAAATGTATCTTCAAATTTTGTTTCTGCTTTTGCAATGCTATGTTGCTTTTCTCTAGGGCCAGTACCCTTAATACCCCCAGAATACTGTAGGAGCTTTGGCTTTTCTATGCTAGGGTGCTCCATGGACAGCATGTGTGGGGTTCGTCCTCCCTCTGGGCTTGCTTTGGGTGAGATGGCAGTATAAGAAACCTCTTGTCTTCCTGAAATTGGAAGGATGAATGCCTTCGGTACTTGCAAGAACCTCATTCTGTTCCTGCTGTAAGCCAGACATGAGATTCTCACCTGCAGGGTGCTGCATCCTGCATTTCATTGATGCTGGTTAGCAATGTCTGCTGTCTATGGTGGGTTTTAACTCCGTCATTGTGCAGCCTCATGGGGATGGAGTAAAGCTGGATGTTTTTTGTTTTGTGGTTTGTTTTTTTTTCCCTTAAGATGTATGGCAATCAGTTGTAGAAAAAGAGGAGGACCTGAGAATTCAGACTGTTCCTGCAATTGCCAGACTCATGGAGTCACAGTTGGATTGATATGAGATATTTTAGGAAGCATCAGTGTTTGATGATGGCTTTCTGGTCAAGTAACCCAACTAAAGAATTTGTGTTACCACATAAACTACAGTAAAAAGCAATAAGACATGAGTTAGCATCTTTGAAAGACTTTGTGTGGCTTCTTTCAAATCCTCAGTGCTTGCAGTGAACAATGTTAATGCATCTATTTCCATAGAGTAACTGAATGTGCTGCTAGAAATCATGATGCAGAAGACAAGTAGCAGCTTATAAGGATCCTGTTATCATTAATACTCATTTAGTCCAGAGAAGCAGCTGATACATCTGCTTTTTTTGTGAAGTATTTGAAAGATGTCTCTTTTTTTGTCTTAAGAGATATAATCCTGAAAGAATGAAAGGTGACAGGTGATTAGTTGAGCTATTTATCTGTTGATTGACGAAGCTATAACATTAATGCTTAAATGACCTCAAGTAAAGTGTATAAACTTCTGCTAAGATATTAAAAGTGAAATGATATTCATCTTTTTGTCCCCATTCCACAGACTGTACATACATGTGCATAGGTATCTGAGCATGTTTGAGCATACAGGTATAACTGCAGCTCTTTAGAGAGAAAGGCAGTTACAGAAATGTGCTTTGTGTTCAGCTCTGCACTTTTAATGAATACTCAAGTGATGGCTGTAGTGTGTAAAAGTGGGATCCTGGCAGCTTCCCACTGCTACTGAGTGGTGTAATTGCTTAGGTGCAGTGTGGGTATCTTGGAGGTTGCAGTGAGTAGCTACTGTCAGTACCATGAAAAAAAACACACCACTTGAGCAGAGGACAGAAAAATTGAAATGGCCTCAAACTCTGAGAAGTTTTTGATGTGTACAATGACCTGATATAGCTAATAAGTAGTAAGGTTCATTTTACATGCACTGAAAACTCTTCTGGTTGTGTGGCTGGATAACTAAGCACAACTAGATGTCACAGTCAGATACTGACATCATGGATTTTGGAAGCATAATAGCCATGTATATCTGATGAAAGGGGATGCAATCCTTATAGCAGTAGGATATAGGTTACATTTTCCCTGACTTCATTATTTTGGTATTTAGTGACTCTAAGATAATTGTTTATTTTCAAGTCCAGATTGGTTCTCAGTCTTGTCTTTTGCAATCAGGGAGAGGACAGTGAAGAGGACAGTGGACAGGAAGGCAGGGCTGCCTGTTGTGGGGGTGAACTGTGAGATCACGGGAGTTTAACATGTTGGTAGAAGACTTGTAGTGTGAGTGAGAGAAAGGTCTTTGATATATTTCCTTTCTTTTGAAAGCCTGTATTGAAAAAGCAGGGAACAATGGTGGTGGTTTTCTCTTTTTTTTTCAGTTGTAAGGAAGATAATACACCTTGGAGTCATCTGCATTTCATGCTGTATGGTCTTATCACTAATACCAGCAACCTGGGTAGGAGGAAGGGGCCCAAAGGGAATGTGAAGATGAAAGAAAAAATTAACTGTAGTGACCATCTGTCTCTGATTTGATTTGAGAAGGACGAATCTGGGCCATTTTGAAGTGGCTAAAATAAGAAGTGATAGGGTTTCTGTAGTCATGATTGTGTAAAATACCTAAGTAAGGGAAGTTTTATAGGGAGATATCTTATAATAGATCAACTGGTACAGCTGGAAGAAACCCAATACACTTTTGCAGGCTAAAAGCTTGTCTCTGTTTCTTTCAACTATATCTGTTGGTCTAATAAAAGATATCTTTTTCTGCAAACCTTGCTTCAGGGGTGGCCCTGTACACTCCTGCAACTTCTCACAGTCAAGTGACTTGCTTTGAAAAGGGAGGCTGGTGGCTTGAGAGGTTGCTAGTGTGGAGTACGGTTTCTGGAGTACTCAGTTGCCTAATGGTTATTATGAAATTCTTCAGTCACTAAACCAGGTAGCCATCATCTCTGTTGGGAGATACCTCTAATACATTCTCCATTCCCATCGAGCTGGAAGTTGTCACAAACAGTGACCATGGTTAGCCCCTTTCCTCTGGATTAGTTTACGAGGCCCTTCCAGGTGCTGTGACCTGCTTCACAAAGTATGAGAACTCCTTACAGTGGTACTTCTGAGCTTCTGGAGCTGAAAGGAGGTAGCACAGGTTTATAAAGGGGCTTATGAATAAAAAGTAGGAAAATGCTTCTCCTGGACTTTTGTTTAGATGTCACATTCTTCTAAGGGAGCTAATAGGAGCAATCTGTGATAAAGTACAGAAGCTCTCAAAGAAAAATCAAGCAACTGTTTGGGGAGTGCCTTTGATATGTCATCTAGTAAGCTCTGATAGAAACTTTTGACAGATTTCTCACAGTCCATTTCTGGATCTCCAAGCAGTTTGTTTATTGAACAATGTCTTAGGCTGAGTCTCACAAAAAACCCATGCAGTTTCAGGCTAAAGAGGGGCTGGGTGCTGTCAAAATGAGGGCAGAATTTCCCTACAAACAGGGAAGTTAAGAGTTTAGTCAGGGTTAAAATCAAGGGGCTGCTAGTGCGCCACAGAGCTGTTCCAGCAAATAATTTGTCTCTGTATTTAAAAGTCATAATAAAACAAATGTACTTTGTTACTTAAAATAACCTTGGAAGATTAAAGCTGAAGATTAAAATTATAGTTTTCATTTGTCAGTATTCATAGTTTGGCCATGATACAGTTTCCTCCGTTAATGAGGTGCTAGTGATTTCCATTTTTGCCTATATAGTAATTTTCTGCTCAGTTTCAATTTTAGATTTTATGCAGCATCACAGAGATGCAATCGCCAGAGTAGATTGTTAGTTTATATTTAAAATGCATCCACTGTTCTTTTTTTAATTAACATATAACCCCATGGAAGCAATTCTCTTGGGCTTGATCATTGTAAGTAGGAGTGTGACTTCCAGTATTCTATTAATTTGCGAAATCGTTTGTTTCCTAATAAGCTCCTGTACTGTCAGTAGATAAAGTCCAACCATTATGCCACCACAAGGAAATCTTAAGGTTTTCTTTGTACATTGAAAATTTACAAAGCATCCATTTGAATTTACTTAACAAAACATTTTACTTTTATTAAATGCATTAAAAAGATCCTGGCCAGTTTTGAGATCAATACAGACAACTGCACAAATACTTAAGAAGCCACCGCTACTTGTGATGAGCACCACTAAGAGAAGACTGGGATTAACTGTCCAGTTTGAGAGCTTTTAAGTGACTAATAATCTTCACCTATACTTGACCCCAGATATTTCTTACCTTTGGGAACAGAAGTTTATGGATAAACTGTAGTTTAGACCATGTGTATCTATTCCAGAATTCATTAATGACTTCTGTCCTGCAGTAATGTAGTATTGAGTGCAGTGTTACAGATGGGTACTGCTAACACCGAATCTATCCCAATTTGTACTGAAGCAAAGGTTCTTCATTATTCCTCTCAACTGGGCAAAAAATTGCATGCTAGACAAGTGATATAATCTGATTATCAGGATTGAACTGGCTTTCAGGAGTGATGAATACGTGGAAAAAATATTTCTTGTGTATGGAAATAAGTGCAGGATGAAGACCTAGTTGCCTTTTCTCTTCTATTGGAATAAGTTAAAAAATAGCTGCATGGAAATCATAGGAGTCTCACGCTTATTATGTTAATGCAAGATGAAGATAAAATTCATTGATTCAAACAAAAAAAAAATTATGTATAGCAAGTGTGATGTACCAAGTGGTGTTTAAAGAAAGAAGGGCCATTTTCCTACTGCAGGAAGGGCAAATTTGCTTCTCCCATACATGATCATATGGAATTTTTGAGGCTATACGTCCTGCTGAGGCATTGCAGATTTAGCAGCAAGGGGCTAAAATGGCATGGACTTGCTGACCAGTGCTCAAATTTAAAATATCCATTAGCTGTCTACTCTTTAGTAGAAATCTCCAGATTTAATGTGTTTTACAGGTAAAGTGCAGGTAAAGACTGGAGGAGATGAAGCTGTTAAAGGAACTGGTTACTTTTGTGAAAACTTACAGGCATTGATAGTTTGGGAGCAATAAAGACATAAAGATTTACAAGTAGGCAGTGTGAGCAGTCAGGTACATGGCTGTGGATGCTGAAATCTGCTTGAGAAGCTGCTCTGGGAAAGTGCTAGAAAAATGTACCAAATTGTCCCCATGGGGAAGAGGTGCCAAAAGTAGTGATCTGTTGCACAAAATTTTGGTAGAATTGTGTGAAAAGACCTCTATCAGGGACTTTCGTTGATGGGTTTTTTTGACCTAAGCTATGACTTTTGTTTTGTTCCCAGAAACTATACACTTCCTTACAAGAATGTATCTATGTTTACAAATCATTATCCAAACCAAGAACATGCTGGCAAACATTTAATCCAAACCTATTTTTTTTTGTATTTTCTCATTACCACTAGAAGTTTATGATGAGAAGAATATATATAAATTATTTTTTCCAAGTAAAATTATCCATAGAAAAAAAAAGCAGCAAACCATCTTTCAGCCTCTTGCAATGTTGTAGAGCATGGAGGTTCTTGATCTGAGCAGTGTGTCTGTGGGACAGCATGGTTTTAGGAGCTTTTGAAGGCTTGGTGTATGGAGGAACTGCCAGGCTGTGTCAGTAGAATGTGTGTGCACATGCTGCTGAGCTATGAAAAAAAATCAGCATCTTCTCAGGATGCCTTTTCAAGCCTTCTGCATCGCTGACACACTAGTCTAGGCAGTGCTCTCTAGGGAAATGAGTATAAATGTGTTGATTCCCACCTGGATTTCAGCATGGTAACTAAGACACTGAAATAGACAAGAGCTAAGTTGTGGGGTTTTTTGTCTCCTTTTCTGTCTTGCTTCTTTCTTTCTTCATAAGAAAGCTGGTAGGACTAACTAATAATGCCAGGTCAGGATATGAAGATTTTACACAGTCACTACAACCATTTTACCATTGAGGTGTATAGTTTGAGCTCCTACTATCTCAGCTCATCTGCAAGGTTAAAACCAGGCTTCATTTCCCAAGGTCTTGGGGTTGAACTTCAGCCAAGGGAATGTTGTCTCTATCAATTAGATTGCTTTGATACTGGTTATGAATATTATTCTTTGAGGTTTTTAAATAATTGGTTTTGCTGGGCCATTCATCTGTGGAGCATCCAGTCGAGACCAGTAGGGAGGACAAGGGTGAACACCGGAGTTAGAATCGTTCCAAATCTCTGTGGGCTGTGGTTCAAATTTAGGTACACTTCCATGGCTTGTAGGGGAGTATGGAGTATGTTTTCTGCATGTACACTTGTCTAACAGTCTGTGGCATGCCTGTAAGAGATGCGACATGAGTCTTGCAGACCCGGAAGGGAACTCTGAGCTTTGTGCCTGATTTGATGCATTTCCAGTTTTTGCCAGCAGTTTGTGGTGAAGGGTGACAGAGCTGTGCAGAAAATCCATCACACAATGGGCCTGTGCATGCCAGTACCCATCACTTTCTGCCTTCCAGTATGCTGATGTCTGCCCAGTATCCTACCTCGGTAAAGGAAGTCTTCCTGTAACCTGTGACCTTCAGGGACCATACCAAGTACAGAAAATCCAACTATAAACTTGCTTGTTGGTGTCAGCCTACTTCTTAAACCAAGTAGGTTGATACAGTTTCAGGCAACTCCGACCTGCTGCGAGTAGTAAGGTATTGTTCTTAAGCAGATGTAATAAGGGTTGGTAGGCCTCGATCATACTAAATTTTTACATGCCTATAGCCATTCCCACCAGTTCTCTCACCAGAACTATTAAGGAGAAACCAAGGCTGAAAGAGTAATTACCCTTGTATTAGAAATTAGCTATGGGGCTCCAGGGCATGGACACAAGCCATGTTGGTAAAGCCTTCCCAGACTACCTCTGGCTTGAGGATGAAGGCAGCAATCTTGCAAACTGCTGAACATCTCTGAAGAGAGGCTTAGCACACTCAACTTCCATTCATGGCTCTGAGAAGGCTCAAGGGTTTTCAGAAGGCACTCAGCAGCTTGCAGAATTAGGCACAGAAGAGGCCTGTCTGTCAATCTGGTCCTGTCCTCAAGCAACAAAATTGTTTAAAAAGAATAGAGCGTGTCTGATTCATCCTGTTTCTATTTGTAGATATAAATATATAGATCTGCAAATTATTTTATGAGTCTGATTGTGAGTGGCAGCTGAGAAACACTCAAATGTCTGGATTTTAATGCAGTTACTTCATCAGGAGAGTGGAAGAAGTAATGAAGCCCGTTAAAAAGGAATATCTGTGCTGCTTGTTTTGCTTCATAAATATTCATGACCACCCCCTCTCCTTTCTTTGCCCTTTGACTGGTTCTGTTAACTGGGAGCCATTAGCTGTGGATGAGGCGTGAACCTCATAAAACATTCTGTGGTCATCAGATGCATTATTGGAGGAATCTGCAGACACAGATACTCTTGACATTTGCATCTGTTCCATCCAATTATTCCCAAATTGAAATCCTAAGCCCCTCTTTGTGACAATGCAGTACATTTCTGTGGAGTTGATTGCATTATTAGAAGCAGCAGTTTACAACTTCAGCCAGGGAACAAGCTGAGACACTGATGAAATTTCAGTTTTTGTTCACAGTCTTCCTGGCAATGTTAAGTAAGTTTGAGAGCATATGTGATGTATGTACTAGCCTATGTAATGTATAAAAAAGAATATTTTTTTAATGTGCGTATTTTATTGAGTAGGTCAGAAGGCAGGGGCAGAGACCTTGCTCATTGCTTTGAATAAGAGATGGATGCCCCTCAATCATTCATTTGGGTAGTATAAAGTATTCCTCTTGGGAATGAGTATGCCATGGGGAAGGTCTAGGTTTTGAAGTTTCTTCATGCTTGAAAACTCCCAAGGAGATATATGCCAGGCAGTGCACTCTTCACTCCTCTGATACAGCCCAGGAGCTCCGTCAGAGGAGGCTGCACCAACTTTCAGGTCTCTATGTTTTGGGTGGCCAGCTAGTCCTGAGGAGGATAGGGACACAGTCATTAGCAGATCAGTTACTTGGGTCTTTAGGAGGGAAAGAGGTCATTTGAATCACAAGTTCTGTTTTCACTCTTTTCTCCTTTGTCCCACTATATTCCCACTCAACCCCTGTCAGTGTTTTTTAGTTCCTTTTTTATTTTGGCATTTCTCTATGACCTGGTAAGTAGTACCTGCTGTAAAGATTGCTTTTGTGAGGTAAATACCTGTCCGGCAGGAACCAGATGAAATCAACAGCTCATTTCACAAAGGATGCTCCATATCTAGTAAATGCTAACAGACTCTGATCAGCTCTTGACTAGAGAAGAAATGCTAAACTGGAGGTGAATACTTTCTTAAACAACATGCTATTTTATTGTGCTCTCACACTCTCTGCATTCACTTTTTGCTTCACCTGCAGACTGTGGGACAGATCACCAAAATCTGATGTCATCCCATAATGTTGAGAATAGGTGGAAACTGATGTCGTTCTTTGTTAGAGCAGATTGGCTTTGGGGATTTAAGGATGAATCAATGAAATGACCAGCTGCTTGCCTGATGAAAGTACAATCCAGTCCATGTCTCATAAAAAAAAAATAAATTGTTTGTTTGTTTATTGCAATTATTTACAGACTGCTGATTCACTGCCACATTTTAATTTTTATTCTCTACGCGTACACAGGCACACACACCCCACTGCAAACATGTAATAGAAAAGCTGCAAATTACAGGATGTCTAATTAGAAAGCTTTGAGGAGAAGATGACAAAGAATCATTCACCATGGAGACAGAAGTTGCTTGCTGGTTTATCGCCAGCTAAACAATGCCGGAGACTTTGATAAGCTATTCCTGGGGAGAGTAGGAGTTAGCCTGTGTGAAAAGCAGGGAACTGGTACACAGCATGTCACAGAGGAGCAGAGCTCTTCTCTTAAAGAGGGACCCGAGACAAGGATACATGAATACAGAGTGGTGAATACACTGGCTACATCTTAGATCTGGTTTAGAATCTAAGGCAGTGCCTGATTCAGACCTCTGAAGACAGCAGAAAACCACTCTTTGCTTTCAGTGGTTGTTGTTAGGTCACAAGTAAAAAAAACTGGTAGTTTCTCTGTAGACCTAGTCATAAAGGATGATCTGGAAACAACAGATCTGAATCTATATTACAAGAGTACTAGATTTATACAGTGCCTGGATAGGAAGAATTTTTTTTAAGTTCAGCTGTGAAATCCAAATGCTTGTTCTCATCCTGTATTCTCTCAGCCCTGTGGAACTGGGCAGAAAAAGGATATTTGGTTTAGGGCTATTTCTACGTGTGAGATGTTTGTCACTAGGAGAAGAATTTGCATGATAGGCAGCCTCTGCGTAAGACAGTCTGGGGACAAGAATAGCAGAAAATGATGCAGATGAAGAGTGAGGTATATTGACAGTGATCTATTAATACGTGTAGGAAAATTGCACAGTGCACGACTGAAGGGAACATGTAACATAAGCTTCTGTATGCATTTCAGAGATATGCCCTTCTGAAGATTTCAGACTTCTGCTTTTAGCAGAAGGGGTTCCAAATTATTCCACCCTTCTTGCACTTCAAGAGCTATGTAGTGACTCCCGTTCACAGCTTTGTGAGCTGTGGGCATGCATGTTGCAGTCACCGTAGGATGCCACGCGTGACAACATTGTGCCCAGCGCAGCATCACAGCAGTGCTGCACAGGATGTGTCAGATCCACCACAGTGCTCTGCAAGATGCTCTGCTTTCCTCAGAGACAAGGGAGGTAGGGGTGCTTTTACTAAGGTTTTGATTTAGACTGTGTTCAAGCTATGGATGAGTCTGACAAACCTGCCTCGCTGAAAAGAAAACCTAGAGCAACCCAACCAAAGAAACATTGTTGAGAACGTAGCTGGACTACCGAGAGAGGGAGCAAAATTGTCAGATCTGAAAATTTGACAAAACCCCTACTGTGAAAACATTTGGGGTCTAAATTTATGCGTTTCTCCTCAAAGTACATATCTGCTCTTTAGGAGTAGGTTTTGATTTGCATTTGGAAGTAGAATCATAGAAATGTCTGGGTTGGAAGGGACCTCGAGAGGTCATCTAGTCCAAGCCCCCTGCTGAGAGCAGGGACATCTTCAGCTAGAACAGGTTGCTCAGAGCCTCATCAAGTCTCACCTTCAATGTCTCCAGGGATGGGGCCTCAACCACTTCCCTGGGTAACCTGTTTCAGCATTTTACCACCCTCATGGTAAAGAACTTCTTCCTTACATCCAATCTAAATCCACTCCTTTCTAATTTAAAACCATTGACCCTCATCCTTTCACTCCAGGACTTTGTAAACAGGCCCTCTCCAGGCTTTTCATAAGCTCCCAACGGGTACTGGAAGGTTGCTAT
>JANHFX010005615.1:136425-155023 GCA_027560015.1 Chloroceryle amazona
GGACCCGCTCCATCAGGTCCATGTCCTTCCTGTACTGAGGGCTCCAGAGCTGGACACAGTATTCCAGGTGAGGTCTGACCAGAGCAGAGTGGCAGAATCACCTCTCTCCATCTGCTGGCCACCCTTCTTTTGATGCAGCCCAAGATGTGATTGGCCTTCTGGGCTGCAAGCACACATTGGCTGCTCATGTCCAGCTTCTCCTCTACCAGCACCCCCAAGGCCTTTTCTGCAGGGCTGCTCTTTATCCCCTCCTACCCCAGCCTGTATTGATAGTGGGGATTATTCTGGCCCAGGTGCAGAACCCTGCACTTCCTCTTGTTGGACCTCATGAGGTTCACCTGGGCCCATTTCTCCAGCTTGTCCCGGTCCCTCTGGGTGACATCGGGTGTATTGACAGCACCACTCAGCTTGGTGTCATCTACAAGCTTGCTGAGGGCGCACACTATCCCTCTGTCTACGTCATCGATAAAAATGTTAACTCAGGTCTCAGTACAGACCCCTGAGGGATACCACTTGTCACTGATCTCCATCTGGACTTTGAGCTGTTGACCACTACCCTCTGAATGCGACCATCCAGCCAATTCCTTATCCACTGAATGGTCCACCCATCAAGTCCATATCTCTCCAACTTGGTTAGTAGGATGTTGTGGGGCACCGTGTCAAAGGCCTTTCAGAAGTCCAGATAGATCCCATCCATGTAACATCAAGCTGTAACTGAGTGAGAGCAGAAGTAGCCGAAGGTTAGGTAAAAGGGTTCTTATGACAACTAGATGAAATTTGGGTACCGTTTCAAATAGGGGATGTATATCAGATTAGCTGAAGGAATAAGTTGGCTGTGTTTAAAAAAAAAAAACAAACCCAAAACCAAACAAAAACCAATGAAACAATGCAGCATATTTTTTCAATTCTGATTTGCTGAACGAACACCATTAACATACCAAAGAACAGTTCTGATAATGTCTGTGTTCAGCTTTTCACTTTGACCGCTTGTACCCCTGGATTGCTTGTCCCTGGCAAACTGTAGAGAAACTTAGTATAGCAATTAGCCTTAGAGAAATATTTTGTAATTGAAAAAGCCACAGATGTTTTATCTGATGTAAATGAAAGCTAGGGCAGTGATGTTCTTCCATCACTGGGAACTCTTCATGGAAACGTGAGCCAAACCTAGTAATGTACTGGATTATTCATCTTTCTCAAGGAAACTTGTATCGTACAGGTAGAAAGGACAACTTGCATCATACTGAGGCTAAGCTGCAGTTGACTTTGGTTCTGGCTTTTGGTGCACAGCTGCAGTTTCATCTGGTCATCAAAGAGACACAGTTGGCAGAAGTCACTCGGAACTTCTCAGCAGCATATGCAAAATGGGATATTTTCCTTCCCAGAAATCTGAATCAATTTATGTGTGTCCACTGGTGACTCTTCCTGAATTGTGGAGCTTTTTTATATTCAGAAGTCAGTCAGCACAAAGCTGTGTGAACTGTACTTGCTGAGACTCCTGGGAGTGTCCTCACATTCACAAGCTACCTTCATTTCATGTAGCCATATTCAGCAGACTGTGTCTGTTTCCTAGCACACCTTTCATTGAGTTTATACAACCTGGAGCAGGCATCACTGAATAAGTGATCAAAGAACTTGACTTTGTAATAAAAACTCCTCACTGGCCTGTGTGTTCATAAGGATACTGCAGAAAGGCAAAACTAAAGTCCCAGTTAATGGTGGTGGTCTCTAGACCCAGCACCTCGAGGATGGCATCCAAAGCACAGGAGGGGATGCATTGTATTTGGCAAGGATGCCACATTTGACAAATAGCAGTATGCACATAGAAGATAAAAACAAAGGACAAATGAGGATTTAAATACCAAAATATTTCAAACACAACTACAGTCTAAAATTTGTCAGGAAATAAAAAAGGTGTATTGCTTCTGTGTAATTGGGCTGCCAAGGAACAGAAGTCCCAGACACTCCTCTACCTATAAAGCAGCAGTGGGTCATACAATTCTGCCAGTGCTGTTTGGTCAAGAAGTCCCTCCAGGATAAGTAGTCCTGCTGTGGTCTGCTGAGCTGATTAAGATATAGGCTTTCTTTTCAGTACCTTTTCCTTTCACAAAACCTGTTCCAAGTGTTGGTAAGGCAGAGACAGAGCCTATTCAAGCGGTGTGGGCAGGAGGCTGCTCTCTCCTGGGGTCAAGCCCAAACTCAGCCTAGGAATGGGAGGACACTGTCAGAGGAGAGTCTCTAGACTGAAACTTCTCCCACCCCTATGTCCCAACAGATTAAAAATCTGCTGTGTGTTTGTCTGCATTCTTGGCTGGGTGTGCAGTATTCTGTAGAAGGAAAGCACTTGAGCCAGGTAATTAAACATGTCAGCTCTTTATCCAGGAGAGAATTATATTAAATTATGTACAGTAAATATTTTTGGAAGGTGGAATTCTAAAGAGAAATTATTGATTTATGGCAAAGGGCCAAACTGTTGATGGGGTTGGCAGACGTGTTCAGCATCCAGGGCGAGCCTAGGTATGGTGCGTGCCTGGGAGACACAGTGAGCTGGGCGTATCGGCTCAGGGGAGGCTGCTTTGTGCTCTGTGACTCTCCCTCCTTTTTGCAAGTGCACAGAAAAATCATGAGCACCCCTTGGCTTTTCCTACGTCTGTTGAATCGATAATGGTGTTGTAGAAATGCTTCATCAGCACTACTGTCTTGGCTGTTCTTGTAAATGGCAACATTAGCAGGACTACCCGGCCATAGCAAACAAGGGTGGCAGTGAGGGGAGGGTGGAGAAAAATGTCAGCAGTATGGATGGCTTTGCCAATGCTGTCAAGGACTGGAGGCAATAAATGGGCAGCTAGAGCCGTCATTTCAACTCCCCAGGGAGATGGAGGTCAGACATTCATCATATCTCTTCATTCCAGGGGGAAACACTGTATGTGAGACAGAGGTTGTGTACTTCTGTATATTACCTTCTATTAGAGCTGATAGATAATATACTTGTTTTTTTGATGTTTGTGGGCTTCCAGTGCTCCTCAGAGGTGCTTTGCACCTGTGCGTGTGGTCAGATGAGCTGGTCAGTCATCTACAATGTAAGTAAGAAGTAATCCAGAAGTTATGCTACATTAGCAGAGAATGCATTAGTTAACCTGGATAGATTCCTTACTCGTAACTTTTGCTCTCTGGGGATTATTTGCACGTGCGTGTTTTAGCAAAGGGCCCAGAATCTGTGAATGGCACTGTAGGAATGTGGCCATGGTGCACACAGCATAATGATGCTAACTCACCTTACAGCATGTGGTCATCACACAGTGTTCCCGGGGGTGTGTGTGTGTGAGGGGGGATAGACAGGAGTACAAATGTATTATTGTATAAGCATGTGGAACATTTGCTGTCATAGTTACTGGTTGTTAGGGCAAGGTATATGCTTCAGTGATGGAAACATGTTAGTCACACCTATGTAAATATGTCCAAGTCTGTGCTTGTAGGTGTCTGAGTTATAGGTAAGCATTTTTCACATACATTATGCATATTTACACTATGCATTGCATACATGTGTGTCTTTATGTGTTGTATTTTTCAAAGGCAAGTGCTTGGGGGGGCAACCTGCCATATATTGTAGAGTACTAAAAAATATTATTATGCATATAGGTGCATTTTTTTTGTAAAATATAGAGACATGTGAGCCTATTTTCCAAAGGTCTTTTTCATTTTCTTTTCTGCTTCGAAGTTAATAATGTTTATGATAGTTTTTCAAAGGAAGAGAAAGATCCGGTGTAGTACAGTGTAGAGCATTATGTTCTCCACAGGGAGCCATCAGTTTGTTATTTAAAGATGGCTCTTCATTTTGCAGTGTAAGGTCATTTCATGTCTAAATGATGAAAGTCCATTTCACCTATAAAGATTTTAATTTAAAGTGCCCAGTGCCTCATCATCTGGAAAAGAGCATTAGTTCTTTCTGTAGCTATCATAAGAAAAAAAAATAAATAACCAGGGCAAGCAGAAAACCTTCAAGACTGTCCCTTTCATGGATAGCACTTGTATCCAAGGGGGCTCTTCTCCATTTGGAAATGTTCAGAGACTGTGCAAAGAAACGTCCAACTCTTTTGGGAACAGTTTTTACTTTTTCCATATCTAAGGTGAAGTTTCACAAAGACTCACTTTCGAAGAGATCTGTCAGTATTACCTGCTTGTAGTTGACAGAATAAGCAACATCAGACTAGGCCTGAAAAGTAATGCATGCAAATTTGGAGCAAGTTTTCACTTATATAAATAAATGGTGGATGAATATGCAATTAATCCAAAGTCTGGATGCCCAAATACCAGTTCGTGGTAGCAAAGGAACATGCATGAAAATTTGCAGTTTGAAGAGTAACATGAAATTTTCATCTCATGGAGTCTGAGCTGTTGCTTTGAAGAGCACGTCCCTTTCTCCTTTCTCATAGTATAACAACATACGGCTTGCCAAGTATCTTTTCCCAAAATAATTGCTGAAATACTTTCTGCAGTTTGATTGAACATTCTTGGATGCTGCCAAACAACCTAGATAAGAGTTGCATTTTCACTCTCCCTTTTCCACAGCACAGTAGGCAAATGAGTCTTGAGGTCATATTTAATCTGCTGACTTCACTGGAGTTGTGCCAGGTTAGGCCAGCTGTGAAAATTTGGCCCTAGGTCACTAATGAGAGCTCTGTCACTGGAGCTCCAACCTTGTAGCAGTCGTATTGACACTGCTGGCACTTCTCTAATGCAAAAAAAGCATAAGAAAAATTTTGGTTATGATGCAGTTAAACCCTCTTTAATTTGAAAGTGATTATAATCAGTGGAGAAAATCCTGTTAATTAGGCAATTATATACTCCACTTCTCTTCCAGCCTTCCTCTTTCTTCATTCTCCACCTTGTTTTCTACTTTAGAAATCTGAAGAGCAGACATTTTAATCTTGGCTTCTAATTCTGAATTCGTCTCCTGGGTCAACCTCATTCCAGTCATCTCACCTCTTCTTTCGACAGCAGGATGATTTAAAACCTGCACCGTACCACTGTGATTACTTAAAAGTAAAGGTGTCACTGCGTGTGTTTCTGTATGTTCCTATCTTTCAGTACGCCCTCTCAGAACATCTCAAGTGTCTCTTACAATAAAAACTTCCAAGATAAATTGACATCTCTTTCCATTGCAGCTTGAGGATGCCTATGAGGGAAAGCTTTACTGACCAAACATCCAATGCTCTCCTGTTCTTGAGCTTATTAACTGGTATGTTGGATGTCAGTCAAAATCCTCACACATGAAAACATGAACCTTAGTGTAGCATGCATAAATATAGCTGTATAGAGAGGGAATAAGGTCCTATCAGCTTGCCCCAATCCTTCTTATCCTTCATGTCCCCTTTCATCCTACCTTGATTTTGTTTGATACTGGTTATCTCAGGAAAACAAAGCTATGTTTTGCTTTCTCTAACAACTTTACTGCCCTTAACCAAAACCTGAAAACCTGTGCTAGCTATGGGGTTCTCTTGTCTTTAATGCTGTAAAGGTACCTCTGGGGCTTCATGCAGTGACCTCTGGGTTAAGGAAATACTGTCTCTTTTAAAAGTTTTTCCAAAATGTTCTTGCAGTCTCTGCTGTGATGGTTGCTTGCGAAGCAGAGACCAGACGGGTAATCAAAATCTGTAGTTATGCATGCTTGTTAGAGAAACAGGCCATCAAGACAGTACTTAAGGGGAGATTAAAGTATATCATCAATATAAATAGATATGTGCAAGGTTGGAAAGTGAGAAGGGAGGGGAGCGGGGAGAGTCTGCACAATAGCTCAGCATTAAGGTTGTCAACCCTTCCCCACGCCAGAAGTGGGATGACGCATGGAAGTGGAACAGGAGTGGGTCGAGTGAGTGAAAACAGAGAGGAAGGAAGGGGGAGACAGGTGGAAGCTAAGGAAGACTATGTGGGACCTGTGGAAGTGGAGTAGGAGTGAGTTTGACATGTGAAAACAAGTTGGAGCGGGTGGAACGAGTGGGAACAGAGCAAAAGTGGCTGGGGCCCACAGCCGCTTAAAGACCACGTTCATATTTCTGATAGTTTTCCTCTATTTTTGGTGTGGGAGAGCAGTGTCCTCTCTGGAGCATATCTGGAGGTGATGAGAGGATGGAAAGAGGCAGATGATGGCATCTCCCAGCCCAGAAAGGGGAGAAGCCAGGAGACTTTTCAAAAGCATTTAAATACTTTGCTCTTCAGCAAGAAAACAGAACTGGGATGCCGTCAGGTACCACGCTTCTTGGCAGCAGAGCCCTGCAGCATCATTTGTGGTGGCAGCGTTAAAAATGTTTGTTTCACAGTTTGTAGTCTCCTGCTGCCTGGGGGTGGTTCCCCATCATAGGGATGGGTGACAGTTAGTTGGCCTGAGGCTCTCCTGACTCGCAGCAGTGGCAGCAGCTCCTCCTGCCCACCCTTGCCATCGAAGCAAGGATCAAGAGTGGGACAGAAAACAGCTTGGCCATGGAACAAGGGCAGACCTAGACATAACTTCTGACACCAGCCTTCTCCATAGCACTGACTCAAAATTGGCAAGAGCCTTTATAAAAGACAAAGTGAAAATGAGAGGGAGGGGGCAATTTAGCCATCTTCCTCTCTCCCAGGACTCTTTCAGATGAAGCAAGATGTTGGGTAGCACACAGCACAGGTTGGTGTGTTTTGGATGTAGGGGGTTAATGTTGCCTTCTATTTATATTCGCAATTTCCCTTCGCAAGTGGTGACAGAGGTGTTCAGAAAACAGAGCCATTTAGCCATTTATCTTTATGTCTCTGCAGACTTAAGCAAACCTTACTGTCAAACCCAAAGAAATCAGAAAAAGAACTGGCAGAGCTTTTCATTCCAGATAAAATATTCAGTGAATATGATTAATTTCTGTTTGCAAACTGATTCTGATTATGGATAATGCATTCTTTCTGAATATTGTCCAAGTAGTGTGGGACTCTTTGCCCAGTGAAAGCTGCTGCTATCTGCTTCACAACTGACTCATCCTCGGACTAGGTTGTCTGGTAGTACTTTTGTTCTTTGACCAGATGTCTGGAACATTTTCTGTAGAAGAAATGCAAAGGAAGAATAGAGAGTAACAAAAATTTCTGTTGTCAATTTGAACAATGTGGATTGAACTTCCTGGGTTTTCAAACAAGATTTTTAAATAACAAGGCAGCAAATAACAATGTAGCAGTTATTGATGGCTTGGTGGTGCATCCCCTGCTTTTATTCATAAATACAGTGTGGGTGCTTCTTGGGCAGTCCTCCCACAGTGTGTCACATGGCACATGTGTCCTGGCAGCCAGGCTGGAGCCCACTGTCCTGGTTTGGGTTTCTCTTGGTGTATATGTCTCATAAACATCCCAGACTGCATGCAATATGGCCAAGCAGGCTGTCTGGAGAGATGCCTGAAAATAAAACACATTTCTCTCTGCTGTTTTCTGAATAGAAACAGGTGTGTTAGGTTAGTCCTCACCCAGGTGCACCAAAAAGAAAAAAGAGGACACAGTGGAAAGGAAGAACGATAGCATGTTTTCTTGCTTGCCTGAAAGCAGGGGCTGCTTTTGGCCCCTGGTTGAATTTGTCTGTGTTAGAGCCAGTGAGAGAAGGATGCTTCTGCGGGGCTGCTGTTGCCATGGAGACCATCAGAGACAAAGAGGCAAAAGACTGTCGGAGACCATGACTTCTGAATTAAAACCAGGGTATTCCTGCTCTTCGCATTCCCATAACACAATTCCCACTGGTTTCTGCTCTTCACAGGCTGTGGGTGTAGTAGCTTTGATGCAAAGGGGGAGGGAGTTCTTAACTTACCTCGTGGAATGGTTATTTCCACACCTTTCACAACCCAACAAAACAAATACAGCTTTTTTTGTCTCGCACTTGGTCCATAAAAAAAAAAATACAACTGTGTGAAATTGCTCTTGCCACCCTCAAAACTCTCCACCCCCCTGGAGACTAAAAGGAAATATCATTTTAATTCAAACTATCACTTTCAGCTCCAGTGGGTGGGTGGAGGTGGGTGAAAGATGAGTTTCTAATTTCTCCCTCTGTCATCAAAAATGAACGTCTGAATCTGCAGCTAACAAAGTCTGTTACCTGCCTCTTTCTGTCGGGTGTGTTTGGGGAAAGAGGATGGAGGGAGGGAGGTGGAACAGGGTGTGTTTATCTTTTCTTCAGCTTTATCCTAGATTTCCAATCATCGTAGAGAAGTTCTTTATGTTTGGTTTGTTTTGCTTTTTTTAAAATCACAAGTATTTTACATGTATGCATCTTCTGTCATGGGCTGTCAGGGTTAGGAGGAACTAGGACTTGAAAAAGCAACAGGTGAAAAAGCAACGTGATCTTTCAGTGTTCTGTAAAAACGGTGCTTTCTTTTTCCATTTAGGCTTCTATACAGGTAGACCTTCCAATATATACTCCTTTGCCACAGAATATCCCAGGTTGGTCTGTGGTGCTTGAATGCCAGGGCTATGGGGATAGATGCAGTTACTGACTTGTGACAAGGCTACCCTGATTACCATCACTTCATCAGCATGCAACATGCCATAGGAAATGATTTTAGTCTCAGCCATCAGTCTTCCTGAAGCTGCACTCTAGCAAGAACCAGGCCCAGACTTCTCACCCACAGCTTCAGCCAAATGCACTGCTCCAAACCCTGCTTCTCCTGTTTTGATCCCCACACTTACACAGCTCTGAGGGGGTATTTCAGCTAGCTGATTGGTAGCATACAGAGTAAATGTTGCATTAATACACCCCATTGTAGTCATGCTGAAGGCCCTGGCACTAACAGACCAAGGAGACAAGAAAATCATTATACAAGAAGGTGAAATATTGAATGTCAGAAATAGAAATCTTCAAAGTTTTGCCCTGTTTACCCAGGCCTTCAAATGGTTCTAATTTTACTTTCACCATTTCTGATGGGACTGGCTCCAGTCCAGTCAAAATACCATATTTGGGTTGAGGAAAGATTTCCTTAATCTCTTTGAGATATTTGTTTTTGTATTCCCTAATCTGCCTTTTTCCTACCCACCCACAGGAATCCCAATCCCAACTTTATCCCTGTAAACTCTTCACGGCTGTTGGTGGTGAGGAGATAATCAGGATTGGTGACAGTTGGTGTCTAATCCTCCCCAAGGCCTTCCTCTGAGCTTCACTGTCCTGTAGTGGTTGAGAACATTTGTTATCTCCCAGGCATGGGGCCCAAGCAGGAAATAAGTATTTTTAAGAGCCAGAGATGCATTTGTTATTGACATCTGTTCTTGTTTTAATGAGGAGAATTATAAAGAAGGAAGATGGCTTTCACTTGGAATTAAGTTTCCCTTTTCTCCAGCAGGAGACCCCATTACAGGTCCTTCCAAAGACATTGCGGAGACTTTAGTAGAGGAGAATGAAATCATTTACACACTGATAAAAATCCAGAGCAGTTAAGCACTGCTCCCCTCACCACCCCACTCTCCTGCCTTCCCTTGTGCTTTGGTTGATCAGTAATTTCTCCTTAGTGAAATGAGCAGTTTTCTTTTCTGGTGAATCACAGGAATAATTTCTTCACCTTGACTCACCCACTGCTTTGAAATCCAGGTCTTTCTCCGGCTTCATCACAGAGGTCCTCCTATAACTGTTTCTCTGTAATAAAGACCAACCAAAGAGTGAGATTGATGTCTGACACGATAATTCAATTGCTGGCCTTTGATGATCTATTAAATCAGTCTGTGATGTCTTCTGATCTGCCTCTTGCTGGAAAGAGCCCTTGCAGCAGTAGAATTGCTTGCTGCCTCCATTAGTTTGTAAATAACCTGTACATTTGGAGGTTAGTTTGGTGTGATGTTCTCTGGCTCAGCAAGTGGCCTGCACCATTGAGCCCATTTGATTTTTGAAGGCTTTAAGTCAGTAAAAAGAATTGATAGAAGACTTAAAAAAAAAAAAGAAAAAAATTCCTCCTAACTTTTTTGTCCTTCCAAATGGGAAGTGTGGGATTGAAACTAGTCTCTGCTCTCTGTCCTTGCCCCTTCACTTGCCTCCCTTGTTCTATTGCTTCTGTTCCTTTCCTTCCTCTCACACTTCTGCTCTGATCTTCTGCTAGGGTGGGGTATATTTTTTTGTAAAAACCTGTTATCCAAAGATAGGCTACTGGCTTGTATTCACAGCTGTGAGATAAATGCCTTTGGGTAGCATCTCTGGAACAGATACTTTCCCTGTGCTGATGAGTTTGACAGTAAGGAACATACTGTGCTGATTCTTCCATTTTCCAAGAGATAAATTCTACCTTAACCTCAACATCATTTCTACTTCTGTCTTCTACTTTTGAGAGAGGCTTGGGCTCAGCTTTGCATATTGGCGGATGTTGTTTGGGGTCTGTCAGCATGGATGGAGTAACTTGGTAAGGCTCCCATTTTCCCTTGTGAATTCAGTGGCAGGGAGAGTCCAGACTTGTCTTTGTTGCTGCAAGATGCAGGGTGAAGACATAGGAAGGGGTTGCCTGGCTTGCTGGTTATCCGTGGTTTGGATGTAGATTCAGTCTGAACCCAGAAAGGTTATTAAGAGAGACACAGAGTGGTGTGCATGACGCTGCATTACATTCATATACAGGTCATATCACCTCTACCAAGACTGCAAACACTTGGGTGTCTCTGCAGTGTTCCTGGACTTAGGGGTAGTAGGGAAGGGAGTGGTGGTAAAAGAGTGATTCTGTATGGAGCAGTTTTGGATCCAGCTGGTTTCTGAAGCTCCAACCACTCCAGACCCAGCTAGGCTCCACATGCAGCTGACATTGGAGGCATGGAGAGAATCCATCTTCCACTTGGTACAAGGATTCCTGGCACCAGGGACACTATGAACCATGGCAGAGGTACCCTCCACCCCAGAGGCTGTGTGGCAAGTAGCCTAGTCCAGGAGGGATAACATTCATCTGGACTTAATAAACCTGTTTGGATTTCAGTTGGCTCTGTACAGAGACTCTGGGATGTTTCTGTATCACATTCCGGAGTGATTTAGCAAGACTAATTTTGTATTATTTGAGATAACCCAGTATCTCCCTCATTACTCCTGGTAGCAAAACATTGACTGTGGTGCAGTTTCTATGAGGGATCATAGAAGCTGAATGACTGCATCACCAATTAGGGATGAAAAGCATCTCCTCTTCAGCAAGTACATCATGACTGTATTTAGTTCTTATTAAATTATCTAAGGAAAAGAGGCAATATCGCTGATACGCTACCACGTGCTAGACAGGTGAAAGACCCCACTGCAAATACAATAAATCTGCCAGGCAATTTCGTTTGCAGTAACTGCTTCTGTGCTCCACTCCTGGGACTTGAGGAGAAGTTGCCATTCATGGTGGCTAAGGGTATGTGTTTGTGGGATGTATTGATATTCTTTTGGGCTGAGAATGAAATTATCAAGCTCATTGTGCTCAGTTAAAGCGTGAATTTGAGATCCCAGAGGCCTGTGTCCTGACTCACAGGGACATCTCTTTTCCGTAAAAAGCTGTTGACGAAAATTCCCCACTCAATCTATCTGTCTTCAAAGAAATATCATTCTCAACTTGTATTGAAACATTTAACTTGTCAAGTAAGTAGGTTGTATTGAATAGAAAATAGTTTGATGCTGTTTTTTAGTGGTTGTGTTGTGCCATGAGAAATAACTTCCTTTCTATTTGTCACACCTCCTGCAATACTACTAGAAATATGGAAACCCTCCATGATATTAACCCTGAAGATCTGAAAATGGTTGAAAAGTGGAAGGAAAATGGTAAGCTTGTAGGATTCTCCATGTGGTTAGAAAAGTCCCTTGCCTATAGGACAAAGCTTATTGAGGGTATAGGTTTATGGTTTATTTAGTCTTTCTGAATGAAACGCTAATAAGATGAATTTTAAAACTACATGTTATGGATTTGCATCAGTTCAAACAGGACAGAATTTGCTCTGATATTTCTATCCCTCTCCTTCTTTAGCTATGTTGCCAATTAGTGCTAATTACAAGGGACTGACTCACCACTACATTATGGCTCAGGTTTGTACCACTGTAGCTACCATTTAAGTGAATCAGGCTGTGTGGCTGCATCAGCCCTGCCCTTGTTCTCCTGCCTCCTACTCAGCTCTCTTTTCCTTCATTTTCAGATGCCATGTGCCTTCCTTCACTCTTTCCACCCAACTCACCTGCCCGTTCTGCTCTCTGCGCATGATCTTCTCCATTTGGCTTCCTTTTCCCTGCTAGTGCTGCCTGCCAGACTTCACGGGAATTTAATGTTTCATTGCTTTGTCTGGGTTGCGGTTGGAGTTGTTTTTCATTTATCATTATTTTTGCAAGGCTGTCAGAAAGACCATTTGTCAGACTCTAGGAGAGAGCTATGCAGGCAATAGGATGGAAATTACTCAGCTTGGGTCAGTCCCTACCAAGCCCCCATTGCAGGGCGAGAGAGAGGTTTCACAGTGGGAAGCTGAAAACCTTTCTGATTTCACACACAGTCCTTCAGCATATTTTCAAAGAGCCTTGCCTTGCATAGCATCCTCTCATGTTTCCTTTTGATATTCTCACTTCCCGCCTCATATTTTATTCTACCTTCATATCAAGGCTGTGTGTGGTGCCAGCTCATTCTGAGCTGTCATTACGGTAGCTGCAGAGCTGACACCACAGGCCAGTATTTGTTGTTTTGATCATTGATTTTAGGTTACAGAAGTAAGTTAGTAGTGTTGGATGGTAGGTCTGCTGCTAGTCTGAGAGAGGTACTTTCTTAAGGGTGCTTCCCAGGCACTCTTCAGGACAGCTGAAGAAGGGGACAGGACATGCTGCCTCTGCCTCCTCAGCTCTTTTTGGAGCTAATTGTTAGGGCTGCAAGATGCACGTGCAGACTGGAGTTGATCATGGCTTCTTTGGCAAAGTTGAAACAAGAAAACAGTGTATTCCAGCTACATAAATGCAAGACAGGAGGAGAGCAGGGGCAAGCAGCATAAAAGTGAGTTCATGTCACCTACCTACGAGCTTAGAAAGCACACAGTATGATGCTCTCATCCAAACATTCAAATTAGAGTGGAAATAGCACTTAGCCTCTTGTGATACATATTCTGTTGAGGCCTACTTGAGCTGGACTACCGCAGGACTTGTTAATCATCTTGGACTAGGTGTAATTCATAACAGCAACCGCTTCTTGCCTACTGCACCACAGGTCATCTCAGTCTCACAACTGTAAATCATATTTTAATGTTAAGAGGGTGGCTTGTGGACTCCTCCTTCCAATTTCCCATCCTGCACAAGCTCCCCCAATTACTAAAGAACAGACTATTTCTTTATGACAGCAGCAGAAACTGCCTAACGAGGAAAAAGGTAATTTCAGGAGGTCATGCAATGTATTTTTAGGTGGGGGGGTATGTGCGTTTTGTGAACTGGCAGCTCTTTCCAAATAGAGATGATGCTCAGCAAGACACACATGGTTTGTGGCACATCTCTGGGGAATTTGTATGCTAGAGTTTGCCACCCTATACAGTACTAGCACGGCTGGAATTCAGTGGTTTTGGGAGACTCACTCACAAGCCAGGAATAGAAGCGATATTCACTCTAGTACTGAGAAGTGAAGTGCTGCAGTGGAAAGGGAGTCCCCAGGCTACAGTTAGAAATGCTGCAGCTACTATTCTTAACCACTTAAACTCAGCAAGATCCAATGGCCAGGCTTCAAGAGAAATCCACATTGAAGGACCTGGTTCTCTTCTGAACTGGTCTGGTCTGGCTTAGAAAAAAAGAGCTAACTGTTTTGAAGTGAATACAGCTAAAATAGTCTGAATAGAACAATAGAACAATACTGAAAGCTTATTCTATTAATTGCACCAATGCATCAATGCAAATTGTATACTGAAAAGTCCCAAATATCTCAACACAAATTCCAGGTATGGAAGACCACAGACTGTATTACAGTTTCCACTCTCAAAAGCGAAACACTTCCAGACCCAGCTTGAATGTCTTTGACCAAGCTTGTTGGTCTGTCCTGCTTAGTACCTTCTGCCCAGGGAAAAGCAAGTGCTTAGAGATTCACAGACCCCGGGAGATAGGAAGCTTGTTGGTGGATGTCTCACTTCCCAGAACAGCTGGGCTGGAATTGTTCCCTAAAGAGAGCGTAGTGAGCCTTGGGAAGGCAGTTGGGAGGGGCCTCATCCTGGAGGGTGAACTTTGGTGCTTAGAGTTCTTGGCTGCTCCACCAGCAGAGACGTGTCCTGCACAGCAAGGAAGGATCCTCTACACGACTGACTGGGCAGAGAAAAACCTTTTTTTGAGCTCTGTATGTAACAAATGTGTGCTGCGCGCACACACAGTTTCAGCCTTGGTCTGGAAGCAGGACAGTGTGTTTGCATGATGGCTCTCCCAGATGGTAAGCTGTTTGGATCTAAACAGAGCCAGCTCATATCTCTGCACTATTGCCCGGTATGTCCGCAAATCAAGTAGTCAACTTCCAGGTAATTGAAGTAGACCTTGTCATTAGGAAGAACTGGAGCTGGAACTCCTTCCCCAGTTGTATGGTCTAGTTAAGGCATTTACATAGGGTTGATACCTCCTGTAAGCAGGGAACTCTCAGTCTCACTGTGTAGCAGGGTTCCTCACATTCACGCACTCAGAGGAGGGAATTCCTGTTCTTTGCAAAAAAAATTGATGATGGTGTGAGTGCGCATAATAGATAACTATTTAGCAACTGAAAAATTGCTGATTTGGAGCTTGCTCCCTTGAAGTTGTGTACAAGTATCGTTTCAGTATGCATTTTAGGCAGTTTACAAAATGCAGGACCAACCACTTACACACTGGTTTTTCGCCTGCTGCAAGTCACTGTAACTAACCAGATTATCATTTCATGATAGAATGGATTTACAGAACTGTAAAACCAAGTTAGTTGTAAATGAGTTAACTTTTTACGAGAGACAGGACATGCTGGATCTTTTCGGTATTATCTAAAGAAAATCACAGATTTGTTCTTTGGAATTTGGTTCTTTCTAATAGGACACAGCAGGATAATTTCAATGAGACTTTTGAGAGCAGTTTTACAATCAGAGGCTTCCATCTCTGAAGACCCAAACTGGAACGATAAAAGCAGTTGTTTTAATGCCCCCACAGGGTGTGATGCCGTTATGCTAATTTGCACCACAATGCCAAAGACTCTGCTTTAATAACAATAATGTCTTAGTTAGACCAGTGGCTTAGTAACTGCCTTTTAAGATTCAGTGCATGAATCAGGGGTTTGGGAGCAAGTAAAGCAAATTAACTTTGTCAGCTTATCCTTGAGCAGAGAGTACCACTAGTCTTTGCACTCAGAGACAACTTCAGAGGTAGGGAAACTCGGATGAGGAGAAATAGTCAAAATGGAAAACTGAGTGCTACTTACACGTGCTTTACAGACTCCTCTTGTCATGCCTGTCAGTGACAGAAGACTGATTTATTCTCTTCTCTGTTTAACTCCAGGCAATATAAGCACCACTGTAGTCATGATGTGTCAATGCCATCTTCTTTATTTTTCATCATTCTCAGCAAAGAGACCATTGGCACTGACACCAACATCTTTCTCTTTTCCTCAAGTTTCTTCCAACACAATGTGGTCAGGAGGCAGAGCATGATGTCTGGAAGCCAGAGGAATTTGGTCCAGAGATCACAGAGACTATTCCTTCCTAACACTGCTTTCAGGAGCACCGAGTCCCAGTGGCAATCACAGCAGGAATGATAGTGGCACTGGTGAAAATAAAGGCTTTTTTTCCTTTGTTGAGTTTGATGGATGGTAACACTTCTGGAATCAAATGGGAGCTCTAACTTATTGCTTTTTTTTGTGCTGTCATCAGATTTTTCCCATTGCACAGTTCATGATGCATGGGTAAGTGTACCCAGCTTTTCCACTGCTGACCACTGTTCCTCCAACTGCAAGTGATCATTAAAGTCTCTCCAACTACATCTGTTGAGGAAAGGGGCCAGCAAATCTTTGTAACCAAGGGACTGGGGTAAAGCTGAGCTGTACCTACTGGCTTGTGGGTACTTACACTTCATATTTAAGGTGCTAGGGACATAACTTGGGCACAAGGGAAGGACTATGGTCCATAGCCATCAAGTGCAGTGCAGAGCTACCTGGAGTTGCTAAAATTGTGATAAGGCTATAGACATATTCAGAGAAGTTCTTGGCAAGTCTCAGATATGCAGAGCAATTTTTGGGGGACAAACTGTGGACTGAATACCCCTGTAGTCCAGGTATCTTTTAACACTCCCTTGTTGGATTATGGGCCATTTTTTTTGGAAGTGATTCCTTTCCCTTCTCGTTTGTTTCAGGCTTTTTGCAATGATTATTTTCTATATAGTGCATTACTTGACCTTGGTTCTTTTGCAAATTGTCAGATGCCAACAGCACTGAAGTGCAAGTTGCACTGGTTAGCATTTCTGCTGGCACTTTCAGCATGTGATCATGGAGTGGTACAGACAGGGAGATAGTATGTGATCTTCAGTGTTGGCATCTCCATCTGAGGGTACAAGCATGTTAACAAAGCAAAGGTTATAATGATGGCATTTGAGAGTCACAAGAAAAAGGCCTGGATCAGATCTGCACTCGCCAGGCAGGCCATCACCCTGCATGGAGGCAGGACCTGCCATACTGACACCCGTTGTGCCACCAGATGTTTGCACCACTTGTTCTGCCTGGAAGTTCTGCAGTTAGCATAGACAAACTGAATACAGTTTCCTAAGGTAGACCCCCCATCTTGCTCACCACAATCAATTCAAACTTGTTTCTTGTCCTGTTCCTGTGACCAAGTAGAACTGCTTATTGCTTGTCTTTCTGTAGCCACTTTTCACATGTCTAAAGACTTCTGTATCTCCTTCCAGCTTCCTGGAGACTAAGCATCCTGTATTCCCTTCAAACTCTGACCCCCTTGGTCATGTTTTCCAGATGTTCGAGCACTGCTATTGCTTTCCTGTGTTACCTGTGATATGCAGATGGTGGTCTTCTATCTCTAAGGCTGTCGGCGTAGTGCTTTTCACCAGCATTATCTCATGTGAAATAAAAGACACAAGTAAAGCAACACTCTGACCCGCAGCATCTCTGTGCTTCTCTTGAAGGAGGGAGGGTCATTATTGTTGCCTAATGAACATTGGTTTTAAACCAGATTGCATCAGTCCCTCCTTGCTGTGCATTGCTCACCATGTTAATCATCAGAACTGGAGATAAACAAGGTCTCAAGTGTATAAGCTTCTTGGCTATGCTCTTATGGACTCCTGGGAGATGATGATTTATCCTCCATGTGATATTGAAGACTGGCATCTGTGAAAGATGAAATTACATGAACAACAAAAGGACGGATTTGTCACTGCATAGTTACCTCTTCCTATGTAAGTGCATTTGAGAATACTGAGCTGAGTTGTTAGAATTAAAGAAAGGAAATTAGTAGTAGGACTAGTAGGTGTATAAAGCTAATTAGTTAAAAAAGGAACATGAAGGCTTTGAAGCCATAACCCAGTGGAGATTTAGACCTCAGCTAAGCTGCCAGTCTTGTCTTTTGCCTCCTTGGCAAATGTTGTCTGTTATTTGAGGTTGTGACCCCCTAATTTAAATGTGAATAGCAGTGTTAATAAAGGGTTCTCAAATGTTTACTTGCAGAGGTTAAGGCTTTGCTAGAATTTGTCTGAGTGTGACCTATGGGTGGCTGTCCCTTGTTAGCTATATGGTGCAGATAGGAAGTGGTGTTATTTTGGAACTACCTAGAGAAAAGCTATAGGAAAATTCCATGTTCCAGGACAAGAGAGTAGCATTAGGGTAAAAGCTGGGCTAGAAACTCACTTAGAATTTCAGCTGCTTTAACAAAATGTATGCAAAAGTGTGCTGTGCTGTGTGCGTGTGTGGATGCAGGGAGCAAGAGCTTGACTCATGGAGAGAAAGAAACAGGTGGAAATGAGAGAATTGGCACTTGTTGCCAGCCGTACCTCTGCTGCAGTCTTCTGTTTCGCAGTCAGAGGATTTTATACTAGATGGGAATGTGGTCCACACAGGAGTGAAATAGCCACCAATGGGGAGAACAAGAGAAGCTGAAGGAAAGGCAGAAAAGGAGAAATATTATTGTTTCCTGTTGTGGAAAGGGGGAACAATAAGCCTACTTTCTTAAAAAATTACTCCATCTGTGAAACTGTTCAGCTGCAGGACAGAATTCATTCCTTACATACATGGATGGTTTCTGTCCTCCATTAACTCAGTCCACATGTTCCAGATGGCCATAGTCAGTACTCTGTATTTTGGTTCCTTCGCTACATTCAGAGGCAACTGATGGTTAACATTTCCTTTAGAAAATAAAGTCTTTTCTTACATCTACTCCTTGTCTCTCAAAAGATTTCGAAAGACAAGTTTTGCATAGGGCTCCCATGCCAGCAGAGAGCTCAGCAGTAATGGAATTTGCAGGTAATGAAACTACAACTCAGCCTGCCCACCGCTGCAAGAGATACTAAAAAGTGTTTTTACAAATATTTAAACAACAAAAAAAGAAACAGGGAGAATCTGCACCCTTTATTGGATGCGAGGGGGAACATCGTTACCAAGGATGAGGAAAAGGCTGAGGTACTTAATGCCTTCTTTGCCTCAGTCTTTAATAGTCAGACCAGTTATCC
>JANHFX010005616.1:0-14584 GCA_027560015.1 Chloroceryle amazona
CACATTCTTCTGTGGGAGCTCTGTCTGAGTTCCCACCTCTATCCTGTCCAGCATCAGGAGCACAGCCGCCTTTTGCCGTGTGGAGCCCATTGTTCTAGGACTGTAGTCTAGAAGGCTTGTAGGTCTTGGTTAGTTGTTTATTTGGTCTATTTTTTTATTCTATTTGTTTGCCCAGCCCCTCCATGTGCGCTGCTGGAGGTGTTTTGCCAAGAAGGCTGTAGCTGTCTCTCTGCCTGTGATATGGTGGTGCTTTCAGTTTCAATGTGTTTAAATCTCCCATGGCTTCCCAGCAAGGCTCCCCGGATGCATCACTCTCACAAGCATGCCTGTGGGAGTTGCAGACTCTGCCACTCTTCACTGTCTCTCTGGGTCCCCCTGTGTCTAGGAGACCCCTTGTTCAAAAGGAAAAAAAGCAGGCGCCCTAGAGCCTGTTGGTTCCGGAGCCAGTCACGCTGTCTCTGCCTGCGATAGGGCCAACCATCTCCACCTACTGCTCCTCCTCCTGTCTGCCATCCTTCTGATGGCCATCCATCTCTACCACCTGCATGTCTGCTCTCTTTTGGGACAATAGGAAGAGAGGCACTTGGCAGTGCCTGGGACAGAGCAGAGGGGAGAAGCTGGATTTGCAGGGTCTGTTCTTTGCTCTGCTACTGACTCCTACTTTTGGGTTCCTGATGTCCAAAGAAGTCCCAGTCTGCAGCCTCATTTGGTTCTATAAACAATATCAGAAAAAAGCAACTACCCTGTTAAATACATTTATGTAGAGACACCCAGCCTTCACTGCCTACAGGCTAAATACGGGCTTTAAATACAGCCCCAAGCAAGTGCTCCTCCTAAGTAGCCTTAGGAAACCCTGGCCACCGTACATACCACCACAACACATTCCTTCCCCCATTTCTTTCTATCCTGGAGGCCAGTACCTCAATATTAGCTTTTATCAGCAATGTATTACTGCTTTCTATTGCTTCAGTTTCAGTTGCACTGCACTTTGGATTGAAGATGACATCTGCCTCACATCCCTCGCCTCTTACTGTACCACACAAAGAAATACACGCAATAATGTGTTGGTCCTGGGCTATGTTGCTACTGCTTAAGTGCAGTGCTGGGGTTAGGAGTTTAAAGTAAAAATCTTCATAAAATGAGCAAAGATATTAAGAGCAGAAGGGACTGGCTTTGTTTAAAGTGGCTAGAGGAGACTTGCCCTGTTGGTATCAACATTGCCTTGTCTTTCTCTAACCTAATGCTTGCACTGATACTGAGTAGTAGTGATCAAGTGACTTAAATGGGTTGATAATCCTGGGTGTGCTGCCTCGAATAAAAAATAAGCACGAGGAGTTAATTTCTTCATGACGTCAAGTACTCATGAAGAATTAATAGTTCAACTCTCACTATAAATCATTAGAGATTTTTAGGAATATAGATGAATCTGGTGCATTTTTGAGAAATTTGCCAAAAAATTTACTGGGACATCACTCCTTACCTGTTGATATCGATGTGGTTGATGCCCAAATTTTAGTTTCAGGGCCTAACAATGTTTTAAAGAATAAAAGGACCAGTACAAAATGTGAGAGATACAACTGCATGGCTGCCTTATCTTTTCTAGCTACATGAAGTAAAGGTATCTCTTTATGAGTACAGAAACTCCCTCCACTTGAATGAGCCTGCCATACCACTATTTGTTTACTCATGTGGCTTATTAATTGTGGAGAACGCCTGGCAAAAGCATCTGTAGCACTAATGGCTTGCATGGATGGATCCTTTCATGGACGTATTCCTTAGAGGAAGACTGAATAGAGACCTCATTCTACTGATTAAGTAAGGCTTAAATAAATCCCTTTTCTCTTGCAAATAATCCAGACCATCCCTGTATTTCATTTAATATGTGTTTTCACCCATAATTTAATTACTAGCAGAAATGTATGTTCTGAAAAGTTAGAGGATGCAATCCTTCCTGAAATGTCCAATTCATTTCCCTGTACTGCTTTACAAAAGTTATTTTTGAGGGGCTGGACATATGGGCAGTCTATCACAGGCTAAACTGAGGGTGGTTTCTGATACTGTATGCACATAGGTGGTTCTGGTGTAAATGCTCTATGATAAAATTATATCCCAATTTAATTTCTTGTAGCTGGTTTGTCTGCCCATACTTAAGGAATTTATAGGGCTGAAAGTCTCTTACTTTTCTAAGTATTTGCAAAGTTTAACACAGTTGTATAACAAGCTTATCTAAAAAAGCAGTGAGCACATTGGTGCAAGACAAGGAAAGAAGTGTATGAAAATCATTGTGACTAGCAGAGGAGAACATTCCCATCCATTCAGCTGAACATTCAATTGAACACTGCTTTTGTCATCCTGTAATTGATTTTACTATAACATTTTATATAGCTAACTTGTTAGCACAGCAGCAAAAGCCTGAAGGTGAGTTGCAAAGAAGAAACTGTTTCCATATGGAAATGACATAAGAGTTGTGGGACAAATAGGCAAGTAAGGAATAGAGGGCATTAAATAATTTGGCACAGTGGGCAGTGCAATAGGAGAGCTATTATGCAGGATTAACAAAGGCCTCGAAAACAAGAGACCAAGTTTTGAACTTAATATACCTGGAAGAGGGGAGCAATGGTGCGAATGCCAGTGGAGTGGCAATTAAAACAGGGGGTACTGGGAAACAACAGCCCTGTGCAAACGTGTTTACTTTGAACTCTAGGAAGGTCAGAGCCAGACTTGTATACAGCAAGTTTTGGAAGTAAAAATGCAAGTTTTAGATACATACCAAATACTTGGCTGTTCATGTTCTAGCTCTCTGAGGAGAGTGGGTTGGGGATGTCAAATGTGTGTGCACTGGGGTGGTAGGAAGGTCATGGATGTTATCAGAAATAAGAGAATATATACAGTAGAAGAAGTGTAAGTGGGAAGATAAGTATTTCAAATAAGGCCAGGCTGGTTATATCCCAGCGAGGCCCCAACAAGACTCTGTTTCAGAAACAGCTGATATGTGGAACAGTAGGATTTGAAAAGTAATTCTTCAAGTGATCATCTATGAGGAATGCAGGGAGAGAAGTATGAGGTGCTTTAGAATAACACTCTGTGGTACTGTTTCAAATCACACCACCTTTGGGTCACTCACCTCTGAGAGTCAAAATCTTCTCATGCTTTGTGTCCACTATGATGTGATCATTGTCAAAGAGTGACTGGACTAAATATGCCTGAAGATCAAGGTCTGTTGGTAATGTACACTTAGTAGTGTATAAACCATAATGTTAACAATAAAAGACGTATTTTGGGACTGTTTTTCGCATTTATATCGTAGGCCCCAAAGAACTGGGACTGTTCCTGAAAGCCACAGGGCACACCATTGCTGTGGTGTTCAAAGGAGGAAGGGCTTTGAGAAAAATCATATAATTCATCAAGATTTTCTCTTGATTCTTGCTGAAATAAGTTTAATTCAAAATGATACTTCATTGCTGTGGTATGGAGCAATTTCTTATTTCTTTTTTCTTCTTTTTTTTTGTATGAGTTGATGGCATTCATTTCCTCAGAGTATATATTTTGCTTGCCACCTTTAAACTTCATTTGTCACAGGTTTTGCCGTTAGGCTGCACTACCACCTACCTTTGCTCACAAAATGCATTTTTGGTAGATTTATTTTCCTAAATTGTGGTGAACGGGAAATTAAATCAGTTAACATATTCGATTTTAGTTAGATCAGTGAACTTCAAAAAGTGGCCAATAGCCTCTGCCAATTGGTTGGGTTAGGCAAACATGTAGATGTTAAGTTCATCAAGAAATAACTCTAGCTAAATGCACAAATAATTGTGGGTTTTTTCACAGATTTTTCTTTTTTTAATGATGCTATTACAATATCTAAGAGTGAATTAACTAAGAATTCATTCGGCTTTAGTGAATTAGGATGAAAACTTTTCTACTAAAAAACGTGGTATTTTGTTATGCCTGAAACTGTGATTGTGCTGGTGGCTATTGCAGGATGTTTCATGAAGTGTAACCCACTGCTGTACAATGATGAGTCCATCCCGAATGAAACTTGATGGTCCTGAGGAGGAGGAAAATGAATGCACTGTATTCTTTTAGATCTAATTTCTAACATTTTGGGCTCTTCGCAGATGGTCAGAATTGAAGTGTTGTTGCAATGTTTTTCAGAATAGCATCTGTAAATGAATCTCGCGTTCAAAATGAAAGCAGTTGTCCTGGCAAACCACACTTCTTAAAATAGCATCTTGGAGATTTTTTGATGATTTCACCTGGAGTGGGAGCAGATATGACAAGCATTGTGTATATATATAAAAATATATATATATTGTGGAGTGTCTGGCATGAGGAATACAAGAACCTACCTAAAAAGAGCTTAACATTTTCAAGAAAATAATTTCCTGCAAAATAAAATTTAACAATACTTCCAAGCATGGGGGAACAGCCAACCAGTTAACATGTACAGCATAATCTTTCCTCCCCTCTAAATTCTTCCCAGATTTCCATTCTGCAGTGCGAAATGTTGATAGGTTAAATTGCACTGTATCCTAAACAGAAGGTGAGATGCAAGAGTAAAATAATAAAGAGAATAAAGTAATGCCCCATGTACTATGAAGAACAAGAAACTCCTGACAGTAAGCCTAAGAACTGGAAAAATTGGTGAAGTAGAACAACAACAAGAAAGGATATGAAAAGGGTGGGGAATGCAAGCAGAAACTATTAGTTTGTGTGCTGCTGAAACAGGTACTTCATTTGGATCACTACTTTGTTTTTTTTCTTGGGCAAAAATAAGGTGGTGGGAGTCAGGGTCTTGTTGGTTTGTTTTGTTTTGTTTTGGGTTTTTTTGTGTGTGTGAAAAGGTATATCTAATGTCATTTAGCAATGTCACTTGACTTAAACTTTATTTTCATTACCTTGTTTCAAAAGATTTCTGTTAACTTTATTATATCTTAAACACCACATTAATATTAAAAATTTAGGATGAAAGAATTAATGTAGTGTAATAGATCTCCCTTTGTACATTAAGCTTGGAGGATTGCTGCTCTGTTTTATACCTGCAAGTTGCTATACAAGTACCGACCTTTAGAAGAATTGTCAAGTTATTTTACTTATCTCTAAGTTATCTTGGGGACAAAATAATTTCACCATCATGGAGGCATAAGAAAGAAACCTCACCAGTGTTATGTAATAATACTATATCTGAGGTCTCTTCAGAGTTTTTCAGAGAGATGAGGTGTGTGAGACAGAAGAGAACACTCCATTAAAAGCACTGTTTTCATAGTCTGTGATTACTGACTGTTCAAGTTCAGTCTCTGAAAACTGGGGAAAAGCTGAAGACATCATACAAAAATGTATTTGTTTGTGGTGTGGTTCTGGTTAGGGGTTTGGTTTGCTATGTTGTGGTTTTTGTTTTTTATTTTTATTTTTTGGGGAAATGTTTTCTTAAAGATGTTCTTGTGGTCAAAAATATCCCATTGCTACATAGCATTTAGTAGATGCTTTGAATCTGGAATGGAATATTTTCTAAAGCCAACCTTCTTAAGAATGAAAAATGAGGCAATTCTATTCTAAAGACCACATACTAACCCCATACTTGGTCTCAGGCAAGGCTAAGATCATAAAAATATTGTTTTTAATTTTTTCTTTAGTATGTGAATCCAGAGTATAATTAGATACCAGTCATATAATTTTTTTCATTTTTATTAAAAGGATGTGAATGTGTTTGGTAATTCTGTAGTGTTTAATATCCTGATTTCTCACTGTCATGGGAAGTGTCATGCTTTTCCTTCATAACCAGACAGTGTATGTTTTCAGTGAAATCTTATTTAGGACGTATGACACATTCATCCTTGATATTTAAGCAAATTCACATTGCAGAATGATTAATTGCATTCAGCCTTTTCATCCACTTCTAATTTTTCAGGGGACATAATTAGATGCAAATTGGCCAGTGTTAATCATTAGATACCACTAATTAAAAACAGAAGCTGTAGGTAATGGTATGATTATTGGTAAAAATAAATGAAGCAGATCAGGTAACACTTTTCTTCAGGGACTCATGACTTGTGCCTGAGCCTCATTAAATTCCAACATGTGAAGGTGCCCTGCTGATAGAGGCTGCAGGAGAGATGTATTTATAAATAACTTAAAAGTAACATAGGAGGGCAGTAGCTGAAAAAAAGAGGTAGGGAATATTCCTATGGCTCAAGGACTCAGCAGTTTAATAAATTAAGATCTTTAAAAAAGCAATTTAATTAGGTGGAAACTGGCTTTGCATAGTGAAAAGCCAGCTGAAAGAGAAACTAAGGACGGGTCTTTTCTGACCATGTTTCTGGAGCATGCTGAAATGCCATGTTCATGAAAACAATTAATTTCATACTTTGTCTTTTAAAAGTGACTGTAATGTTAGATGACCTGTCCACTGAGTAAGGTGGAGGCTTGCTGGAAAACCTGTGATCATGCAATCAAATTGATTACAGTGTTTTGTGCATATGTTCAGAGGACATAATTTCTTCATGCAGAATCTTCTGATGTAGCTTCTAAATTATTTTCAAAATAATCTGCCAACTGCTGTGTGTAACTGCAGGTTTACACACGGGTACCATATTGAATCATGTTGATAATGGCTGCTATTATATATGCTTAGAATTGCAACTACTCCTGTGTTATCTATATAGTACCATTACTCCTCCATAAACATAAATGATGGCTTCAGTATAAACACTTACACTGAAAATAGATATATTAAATTTGACTGTTACTGGTTTAATCACATGAAGTTGATTATCTCCAGTCAGGTTTTTAGCTACACAAATAGCTTTCTTTTTCAGTGCCACATGTCTGAAAGAAGTATTTTAAATTGCGGGATTGTCATCAGATCTGAATGTATACAATGTTAGTGCCAGCAGCACCAGAAAATATGCGCCAAAAAAATGTAAGTACAGTTTCTAGGAGTAGCATGAAATCACAAAAGTATATTTTTACACTGCATAGCTGCTGGATTCACAAAATAGAGGCCATCAGAAATATAGCTCTCTACATACTACTACATATGACCTCAAAACACTGGGAAAGTTTCATAAGGGAAGTACAAGCCAATAAGACTTGTGAGTAATCTTGCTTCTAATCTTGCTTCTAGTAACCTTGCTTCTAAGGTCATCTAAAGTGAATTAAATTTTATTGAACTGTAAGGCTATATGACCTTTTTTTTAATATGGCCTTTTATATATGAATGTGAAACAGCAAATATATCAAGGTATTTTTAAGTGATGATACCATCCTCTGAAATAGTCAATAGAGCAGAGACTGCAAATTCTACATTTGAATTTCCAATTTTAAATCCAAAGTCTAAACATTCTTCTAATTTTTTTCTTCCTTTCCTAATTTCCTCTAAAACTTCCTTTCCTTTCTGAAAGGGCACTAAATGGAGAATTGCTAAGTATATATGTGCGGATGTATCGGATGTGTGAGAGAGAAGGTACCTACTCTACTACTATGAAGTACTTTTATTTCTAATTATTCCTTCCATCTGAATCTATTCAACAGAAAGCAAGTAGTACAGAATCCTTTACTGACAGCTATCTTGAGAATGCTCTAGGTGTTACGAAAGACAAAGCGAGCATGAACCGTCAGTATCATGTGAACAGTTCGGAAGGCTGTGTGTAGATAAGGTTTTAGCTACGTGGGGATGGTTTCCTGTTTTGGCCTCAGCTCTGTGAAAGAGATGGACTAACTGGAATTGCTGAGAGGAGGAGAGCAGTAAAAATGATCAGAGATTGTAAAGATATTGCTGGCCTGGAAAGACTAGATGTGTTGGAGCAGGATGTACTCTAGTGAGAAGAGGAGGGAACAGGTGGAGGTCTTGAAGTCTTCAGGGGAGGTGCATACAGGGTTGTGACAGAGGAATAGTAGAAGATATATATGCTATGAGTTGGAGAACAAGTTAAATAGTAGACTTGCACTTCATATGTATGATTAGATGATAGCAAACCCCTTTTTCAAATCAAGAGTTAAAGTAGACTGCACTGGAGCTGGTCTTTAAGGGATGATGTAGATATAACTAAATCTGTTTTTAGGGAAGGGACTAAATTAGGTCAGACTGTGACAGCTTGACTGTTGATAGTCTTTATAACATCAGGAAGTAGTTCAGAAAAATGACTGTGCAACACTGCATCTCTACAGACTCTTCTCATGGATTAGATAATTATTTTTAATTTTATTACTGGAAGTCTATTTGATACTTTCAAATATCTTCTTTATAAACATATAGAGAATATAATTTTAAAAAGCTCTGCACAGGGGACCAACCAGCACCATAGTGAAAAATACGGCCTTGCTTTACATGTCTGTTAACTATTTATTAGTATTTCTTGCTCATTCTGTTTATATAAATGCAAATAAGTGGACTGGTACTATGAAATCATTGATAATAGCAGAGCATATTTAATGTTGTGAATATATGTTACAAGGAGATGTTAACCCTGTTACACTACTGTGGTATTTATCTAATGCTTCTTTATACTAAATACAAATTCAGAGCCTTGTGCTGTTGAGGTAGCTTCGTAACCCATGCTGTGGCTGTAGGGTGAGCGAACAGAGTGGAAAGCTGGTCAGACTGTGACAAGATGTCAGCCAGAGTCACCCTTTTAGAAACAGGTGTGTGCTGTGCTTCATGTGTACTGAACTGTGGGGAGCACCTTGCTGTCAGATAGCTTTGTTTCTTATCCAGAAGTACTCTTGGCAGCTTTTGCTTTATGTACTACAGTTGCCATTAGATACTGTGAGTTGAAGGGCTGATAAACACTCCTCCTGCCTAGACTGTGTATGCTGCCTTGTGTCAAAAAACATCTGACAGAGGCACAACCATAATTTCCTTTCCCTGATTGTACAAGTAGAAAGAAAATTGACTTCAGCTTTTGCTCTGAGATGAGTCCCAACAATCAGTGTGGTGGTATCCCAGAGGATGGGTGTTCTGGCTGCCTTAAATTCTTGTAGGGGAATTGTAGCAGACCCCATGAGGAGAAGGGTGCTGGGCCATCATCCTGGGATTGGCCATTTTAAGGGACTGTTCCCCGTGTTCAATCATTCAGTGCAGCTAATCATTAGGGACAGCTATGTCAAGTGTCACTGGGGTGACAGTATCTATTCTGGGCAATAACAGACACACTTTTCAATATTTTTCCCTTTCTCAGAGTGAGTGCAGGCGCTGTGCAAAGCAACAATTGTGATTTGATGTTCTTTGCTGTAGGTTCCACCCAAGGTCCTTCACTCATACTGCTCTGGGTTCGATTTTTCTGTGCAGATGAGTAAATTAGAGATCTATTAGGCTGTCCTAGTGAACGGACACATGATAGCAATGCAAAAGATGCATATATCACAGTAAATCGTGACCAGTGTGTATCATGGTCACGAGGCTTGCCAGAAGATTGTGCCACAGGGAGAGTGCCAAGGTAATAAGGGACCATTGACACACAAGCAAGATGAAAACACTGTCCTTTTAGTTTCTCCCAGCAAGCCTGTCAGGTAAGAGGCTTTCTCTGCCTATGAAGAAAATCCATTTTCACTTGAATTTACATTCCAAGTTCAAGTCAGTCAGCAAGCATGCACCGTTTGAGTGATACTGATCAATTGTTCAGCATGCCATCTTAATGCTGTCACTGCAATGTAACGTTGAAGGTTGAAACAGAACTGTTAGTGTGTTTTATATCTACATGATCAGTGTATGAGCTGCCACTTTGCAGGTAACTGTCTAAAGCTAAGCAATTTAATGGGTCTATCCATCATCATTAGAAATCTATGGGAAGGCTTCCATTGAGTTAGTGAATAGCCTCATCAACTGTCATTATAGCAGATTTTCTTGACCTGTGCATTCAGAGAAGCAAAATAATGAGCACTGAGAGCTCTCCTTCAAACACTGGAGCAGGACTGAGTGGAACAGGTTCTACAGTGCTAGACTTACAAAGTGAGGAATGAAGATTCTGGATGCTTTCCCTGAAACTCTGACAGTCCCCATGTACCAAGCTGTGAAATAGTTACTCTTACTTGTTTTTTTTCCTTTCTGATGTGTGCCTTTACACTGACTAAGGCAGTATTCTCTTTCTCACAGGCCAGCAGCTTGTATCACCTTGTGTGCTCAACATCTGAGTTGTTCTGTAAAAATACCTCAGTGGCAATACGTTGGCATGAAACACTTTACTCCTCTTGGATGTGATGCATGCATTCATGCACATTGTCATTCTTGATTAACATGTATGAAGGTGTTACATGTGGCACTATTATAAAGGGCTTCCCTTGAATTATTATGACCTAAAAGTTGACATCTCTCAGCAGCAGGTCTGACTGAATTCTTTGTGCACTTTGCAGAGGTTTTATTTTCACTTTGTAAGCTGTTAGAAGTTCTTTGAACTCTCATCAGTATGCTTCAATAAGAAAATTTCAGACTTGTTCAGACGTAAGAGGGTTCTTTCCCCAGAAATCCTTGTTTTTAACATATTCATAGTTGTATACCATGATTGATATGAACGTAAGCATTGGTGGAGTTAAACCTGAAAGTGTATGTTAAAAGATGAAAAAAAATGTAGGGGAACAAAATGAAGTGTCAAAATGTCTTCAAGAAAATATGCCTAGCATTTCAATGTTGAGAATCCACCCTGTAACTTGAACAGACTCAAGATGAGAGATTATCGATGATTAAGATAAAATCATATTAAGTTTAGAGGCTTGCACATATTGCCATTTTTTTTGTAAATGATAATCTGAGTAGTACCCAATCTGGAGCCCTTCTGATTTTGTGAAAATGTCAGGTTTTTGAAGTGCAAATAGACAATTTCTTTGTTTTATCCACAATAATGAGAAGAGGGCTTTTTTGCCCTGCTGTATGTACATCCTCTATTTTACCTTTCAGTAAATCTAGTTTACAAGAATAGCCTCATAATTGGGAATCTGGGCTTATCTACCCCATGACCTTCTTTTTTTGGTGATTGAAGTATGTAACTTTTGAGGTTGTTGCACTACACTGAAATTTCTATCTGTGGATAAACATGAGCCTGAATTTTCCAGCTTTTTTTTTAAAAATAGCAGCTTTTTGAACTACACTAAACACTCATAACATTATTAAATACTCAATATATGCAATCTTAATGAGCAGGCAGGGGGTACCCCAGGTGTCCTGTTCTGATTTCCAGTCAATTGCTGTTTAAGCTCAGGTAGATTTCACACTTCAGGCAGATATGATACCAAGTGAAATATTCAGAGATTTTAGAGTGAATTTATTTATTTTTCTTAAACAAAGCTCACTTTCTTTTAGCTGTCAGCAAAATTAAGTTAGCTGCATCTAATTTCAGGCATAAGACAGCATGGCCTATTTTCCATACAAATTTAATCCAGTGTAGTGCGTATTATCCATGACTCAGAAGAGCATAACAAAAAAAACCATAAAAGGTTTCCATTGTGAATAAAATAACTGCTAGATAAGATAAATAGTCAAGACAGATGATAGTGGAAATTAAATTTTATAAGTGGTCATCTTCAATTAAATTCAAGTAAAAAGTTTCTTCCAGTTCTATCTATTCTTCATAAACAGCATTTTTTATACCTTTGTGTAACTTGAAGGAGGAAAATGCGTTAAATAGTTTTTTTAAGGGTGTAAATTGCAGTTTGTAATGCACAGTGTATAGTACTGCTAAGAGAGGAGTTCATTAGAGGCAGAGTGGACAGCTCAGTGGACTGCAGATGGGAGGAAAAGCTTTGTACTTGCATTTCATTTTTGAGAGGAGATCTGATGATAGTTGAAGGCTAGCTGTAAACTGGCTATGGGTTGATGACTCATTTATTTTCAAGTGAGATCAAAAATCACTGTCACTGCTGTAGTGATCTTATTGTCACTGGTAAAATTGACAAGTACTGAGGATCTGGAGTGCTCTCTCCCATCAATTCGTTCAGCTTGTGACAGCAATCTCTTGTCCTGACTCCTTTCCTGTCGAGAGCATAGATTAATTAGTAAAGCCAAATAAGCATTGCATGATGTGTCCTGCGTAGTCAGAAAGTCTCTTTGCTCTTTGAATGTTTAAAAATGAAACAAATACAGAAACAAGAGCTTCTCAGCTCGGGTTCAAGGAGAAATGCCAGTGATTTTAGGAATGCTGAAGCAGTGATGCTATATTTTGTTTAGCTGGCTGTTTGCTATTGCCTTTTTTAGGGCTCTCCCTCTTTCCTTCTTAGGTCCTCTGCATGCACAGAGCACAAATGAAGGCTTCTAATACCTTCTGTAGTTTTGCACTTTGCAATGGCAATTTTAGGTTTGAGCAAATGATAGACATGAAACAATCCTTGGGGAAAATGGGAGTTGAAAAATAATTGGTACTGAGAGCAGTATATGGAGAAGCACTTGTCATATTTGGAATACAGGCAGCCTTTAGAGAAAGGGGAAGATGAGGAGGAGGAGGGATGTATGCTGGAAAGTAATACAAGGAACTGGGGCCAGGGGGACATATTAGAAGAAAAGTGAAGTCTCCTCATTCCAGTCTAGTAGGGAAATTATACTAGAACACTAGCTTACTAGCTGACTTTGTACTGCAAAAAAAGAAATGCAAAAATACCTGATCCAGTGCCAAAGCCATGAAACCCCCTTGCTTAACAATTTTCTAGAAAGCCTTAAATTTTCAGTTTTGCATAAAAGCTTTTCTATCTCCACCTCATCCATTACCCTCATCTCTCCGATGCGGACAAGCTGGAAATATGGAATATGTATCAAAGCATCAATCACAAAAAAAAAAAAAAATATAGATGTTGGTAGATGGAGTTAAATAGATAGTAAATACTGAATAAATAAATCAAAAAGTGTGGTCATTGTAGCTGAGCGCGAGATGCTGAAGGAACTGTCTCAATTGTGATGCTCTTTTTGCATACAGTTTTGGCAATGTTTACCTGAGAATGTAGGTGCTTTGATGAAACGATAAATGAAAAGAGAGATGAAGTTGTTCTAACAGGCAAGGGGAGCTTGTAATGTAACTTACACTGCTTGCAGTTGGGATATGTTTTTTCTCAACAGCAACTCTTGCATAATTTATTGTTCCTAATTTCACACATTTACCTGAAGAGAGGGGACACTAAAATAGTGAAAGTACTTTCCCTGTACCTGATTTTTTTTTCTATTTCAGAAAGAAGCTGCATTTATAAATGATATGAAGAAAAAAATGTAAAAATTGCATACTATTATAGTAGACATATTTGTTTACTGGAAAATCTGTACTAATTAATGTTGTCTTTACACATAGGCTAAATGAAAAGACACTAAATACCATTTTCATCATGATGGTGTTCCTGTTGTCATAAAGGAAAGGCTTCTAGTGAAATGTCATCACCCCAGAGTGCTGGTCTAGAATGTCTTGGAGCAATGGCTGGATCTTCACCGTGTGATGCTCCCTAGAGTAAGGCAGTGAGGAATTTGCTTGGCAGCAGAGGGTGCTGTCAGTCCTGCTGTCACCCTGCTAGCTGTGGTGGGCTCGTCTCTCCTGCTGCAGTTAGATTTCTGATAGCAATCAAGACATGGTCTTACTGTCTATGGGTCTATACTATACACGTTACATGGTCTTACTATCCACATGATACACTGGAAGGCCTTTTGCAAGTATATTAACTCATGTTGATTTTTACAGCACTTATGTGTTCTGGTTTTTAGGCTACTTTCGATACATCTGCCTTGGAATCATGTTTAAGATGGTGTAAATGAAGAATTAGCTGAGAAGCACAGATGGCTTTTTTCTCCTCACCAAGGAATATGCTTAGGAGTGATGCCTCTGATATGAAAATGCAAGTGTTGATTATTTTTTTTTTTTAAATGTAGCAAAGTGTGCTCTCATAGTTAACTGACCTTTATTGAAAGGACATAGAAAATGTTGGTGCAGTGCTGTGGTCCTCTTGGCGTGGCTTTTGCAGCCTCAGTGTGCCTGGAGCTGTAGACTTTGTGGTTCTTTAACTCAACCCTTGCCCTAACAGAAGGCTGTTGTGCTCTCCTTGGCATGCTCATTTAAACCATGAAATCATGTGTTTAAAGGTATCTGAACTATACAGGTTTAAGTATCCATTTCAGAAATTAATTTTTCATTCAGTTTATCAGTCAGCTCTCTTAAAGACAGCTGAAGTGCTTTTCTGACAGAGGAAAAAATCCTTAGTACGAGAACCATCATGGAATGCGTCTGCTTGATGACTACTGTTGTGGAAAGCTGTTAGGGATATTGACAAGAAGTTTATCTTGGAAATCATTTTGTACTAGCAACAGTAGCAGCATAATATTGAGTATATGGAGGCATCTCTGATTAACAGTCTGCATTGTTTTTAATATGTATCCTACTCGGTCTTTTCAGTGATGTTGTGATTTTACTTTTAGTGACGTGAAAGAAGCTAAATATGTCAAGAAAATGATCTCCTTTAGACATTGTCATAGATAATAATAAATAATAAAGTAGTATTACTAGAAAAACTTATTTCTACAGGCTGGTGAGACACTGGAACAGGTTGCCCACAGAGGTGGTGGAAGCCCCATCCTTGGAGGTTTTTAAGACCAGGCTGGATGGGGCTCTGAGCAACCTGCTCTAGTGGG
>JANHFX010005616.1:15185-25942 GCA_027560015.1 Chloroceryle amazona
ACCTTTTCTCCACGGCATCGCTGCTTTCAGCGGGACTACTGCTTCACCAGGACTGTTTCACCGGGACTGCTACCACCTTTCCCAATAAGATCAGTCCACGGTAAGAATGTTGACAAAATGCTTTAAGCTTACAAAAACTTAGAACAGCTAATATATATAACAGCATTCATTTAATCATTTAACTGAATAATTATCGCCCCAAGAAACAATCTCATGGGATGACCTGTCAAAGAAGCCAGAAAGAACTTTTAAAATCTGCAGTGATTTAATTAAACACATTTAATATTTGCATAGAGTTTACATTATTAACAGTGAACTTTTCAAAGTTTGCAGCCTTTTCATTTGCTCTGTATTGTTCTGTGTCATGGATAAATCCAGTCACATTTGATAGCCCCGGTCTGGGATTTAAATGTGACCCAAGTAGACAAAGCAATCATTCATTAAACAACTTATCTTGACTGACATATTAAAATCTTAAAATCAGTCCCAACAGCCACTTTTGCCTATGGCAGTCATAGATCAGGCCATTTTAAGACCAAACAAGCTTTTTTTTTAATTATGGATCTGGGGCTTACTGTATTCTGATTAATTTTATCCACAGTGAATGAAGTACTAAACTCTGTGTGCTTTCTCATCAGTAGTAGCAGCCAGGAAACAGTACAGACAACAAGATGTTTATTCTTTAATGGTAAGAAACAGTGAAGGATTAAATTATTTTAAAATTACTTTATAGAAGAGGATATATCTTGTTTTTTTTAATCATCAGTTCGTCTCGCTACCCAAATTCTTCTCTAACTTCAGCTCAACTGCTGATCTTTTCTTTTGATTTGCCCAAGAAATAAAAATCTTTTTTACGATGTGAATCTTCTACTCTTAGCATCTCAGTTCACTCAGCTTCTCCTCAAGCATGGAAAGTGACACGTACTTCTTCCTTGTGGCTACATTTCAGTGCAATCCCTGTAGAAGTTACTAGAAATACTGTTTTATGTTACAGCGAGTATTTAATCACTTACTGAATTGCCTTTATCCTGCTTCATCCAGGTGTGTCCATCAGAATTATTCCTACTCTTTGACTTCTTGATGTGACCTAGTTCTCTGCTGTCAATCCACTTCCAGTAAGCAAGGATGGGGGAAAGATAATTGCACATGAAAAAAGAGAGAATAAGGGCACGTGGCAAAGTGGAAGGTAGTCTGAAATCAGCTAGCTTCTTTTTCTCCTTACTCCCAAGATTGCCACTTAAATAATCAACTATTTTTTTTGTTTCTGTTCAACCGAGTGACCTTATGGCCATATAAGTTGAATGTTCATAAAATGTCAATGATAAATGTTGCAAATTGCTTACTTGCAAAAGTAGATGCAGAATGTGGAGGATTAGTTAAACTTTATCGTCTTTATCTGGACTGAAGTTACATGCTCTACACCACAAGTCAAGCCATGATTTCAACCAGATGTATATTTCTGTGACTGTGTCTAAATCAAAGATAAAATAAGTATATGTCTGCTAGTGATGCCTGGATATTTAGCTTTAGCCAGTAACTGTTCCCTGAATAATTCTTATTACTTTCCATCAGGACTGCTACTCTTCAGATAAGGACAATACAGGGCTCTGGTGGGCTACTGTAAATGGTATCTCCTCTCCTGCCTTGTCTATTTTTGCTTATTTATATTTATAGGCACCATACTGCTGTTGGCATCTTGGTTACTTTTTTACATGTGGGATTGAACTACAGAGTGGTTAGTATACATCACTATACTGAAGATGGTACTTACACAGTTCCATTTGATTGGAAAACTAACACTTCTTTTTCTGAATTGAATATACTTCCAGCTTGATGTTGTAGCATTTTTCTATTCCTCACCTCTCCATATGTTTATTAATTTTTCTCTAAGTGAATTGTCTGATAGCAATACTACTCAAACGTTGTTGGGTATGATGTGATTAAAGAAAAAGTTACACTGTTTGCACTGAGTAATGGAAAAAATATATGGCATAATGGCTGCAGAGGAGCTTTCTGTTAACAAATATATAAATAGCTGAAATGAAGCAGGAAAACCAGTTATGATTTAAAAGTTCTTTGGCTTCATTGACATACTATAAGCCTTTGGGAAGTGAAACTTATCTGTGATGGCCTCTATTGAGGTGTTTAGTATGTGAAACACTCATTTTGGCAGAATCTTGATGGATTCTATCATTTTTATCATTTTTATGTAGAATGTTGCTGTAAGGAATTGTATTTTTTCTTTTGACTGTCAGGTGAAAGTGTGGTATAGATGCAAATTGCCATTGTAAGGCAACATCTGCTCTTTGCTTTTTAGGGTCTCATTCCTGTAAAAGTCTCTACAAATTTATAAAATGGACTTAGCTAAGCATAAAGCTTATCCCTTTTAATACACTCTAAAGGCTATTTAAGTGTCTACAAAGAATGAAGAATATGATGCAGACCCTAGTGAAGTCAATGGTATTTTATATTTAGGGAGGCAATCTTCAATTAACTCGGGCTATTCCTGAAAAACAGATGTGAAAGTTAAATGGAAATTAGGACTTTCAGGTACTGATATCTTGCTGTCACTGCATCCAGTGTTAATAAAGTCTTTTACACAGTACTCAAGTACTGGCATGAGTAGAGATTTTACCCTTGTTTACCATTCTGGTGTTACTATTCCACACTTTTTTTTGTGTGATGATGAAGTTATGGAAAGTAATGCCTCACGTGGCCCATATGTGACTAACTGTAACAGTCATACTGAAACAGTCCTGTTAAACGAACATTAGTTATATTATCACACGTTGGCTATTAATGCTTTGTAGGAAATGGGAAATGAGCTGTATTATCGAATATAATTTACTTTTTGTCTATAATAATAAAAAATGCATTCAGAACCGTAGGAACTTCCATCTTCAAACCTGCAGACATGAGATCAGTGCACCGACCTGCTGCTTTCTAGAAACTGAGTATGGTAAATCCCTGAAGTGTTTCACCTCCACCTTTTCCTTTGCCAGTCTTTCACAGAACTCGCACTGATTAATTGTTAGACTGAGTATGCTTGAACTAAGTCATTAATTTTGTCTGAAAAGGCATAATTCCAGAGCACTTTCTCCAGCAAGATGATATCACCTGCATTATTAAATACTTTGTCTAGTGTCTGTCATCCATAAACCCTCTGCTCCCCAAGCACAGTTGCCTTCTATTTACCTGCAGTTCACGGGTAGAGACTAGAAACTAAGATGAGATTTTGTACTTCAGGTGTCCTTTGATGAAAGCTTGTTTTTCTGAATCTAAACCAGCAGTAACTGATGAACTGTTAGCATTTTGAAGCTTTTTTGTGTGTGTCAGAATCAAAATTGCTCATACTTTTTGTATACAAATCTTTGTATAATTTAACCAATCCCCTCTTTCTCCTGAAGGAATGAACAGGCCTGTTAACTGTGGCCTGACAATAACAAAGTGAGTTGAAAGAATGGAGAGGTAGTGAAGAGAACAGTAGTTAAAATGTGATTCTTTTTGCTATAAAAAGTCATAGCATATTAGAGGCTTTTGGCAAATAGTTTATTTTCATTTTAACTTAAAGTATAACATAAAGGTTTCGTTCCATTGGCATACCCAACTACCTCAATTTATCTGGTGTGATTTTATGCTAACATAATAAATTGCTGCAGGCTTTTTTATAGACATTTAAGTCAAATTGCTATCAATTCTTAGCATAAAGAAAAGAAATAGAATCCCAATCCTTATTCATTTAGGGAGCATTCTCAGCACACTTGTTTGCCTGAAAGGATCCATAATATTTATTGGACAATGTAAACCAGTATAGGATATAGTCTTGGCCTATTTAACACTTTTTAAGTGCAGAGTGTATCACTTTAACCCCATGGATACAAACATAAGTATGATCACACAAAGCTTATGGCTTTCTAAGTTTATAATGAAAATCAGCACAAGTTTACGTTGAGACCAATTCTTGTGCCTACAATAATTTAAACTGATTGGGACCTAAGCACTCAACCACTGCATTTTCCAAGAAATCCTTCCAAACTTCAGAGAGTTAAGAATTTACTCAGTTTTCACCATGACTGTTTATATCCTCATCCTCCTGTCAAGAGAAGCAGTTGTCTCTATGCTTGCAATCCATCCAAGGAAAGAAAAGAATGGAGCAGATGATATTTGAATCAAATCAAGCACGTTGTATTTTCTCAATTTGTGTTCCAGAAAAACTACTAAATTTTCAGAAAATTATCACTGCTCATGCTGGGGAATGGTGCTTGCATCTAAGTGAGGGAATAGAGCTCAGGGTGGTAACTGTGTGGAGTGAGGTGGTGGGGTTGAGGGAACCTTCAGGAAAAGATATGAGACTGAGATGGGCCTCACATCAAGTGCATCAAGTGCTGGTAGATCAAAGTATATTTGCCTAGGAAACAAGTAGGAGGAGTTAGAGCTCCCTGTGTAGACACTTAGGTGTGGGACCTTTGGAGTAACTGTGGGCTGGGTTGAATGACTGGCCTTCTGGGGTCCGTGGAGACAGGCTCTTCAGCAAAGGCTGGGAAGTTGAAGACAGAGGTATCCTTTTACATGAAGCAGCAGTTTGACTGTGTGGAGCTTTTCTGTGGAAGGAAAAATAGGGTCTTGTGGCACGGGACTGGGGAGAAGCAATTAAGGATGAGAATGCCCTGAGTGCTTTTTGCAGACTGTAATTAACATGAGGAAGTAAGTGTAGCCACCTTTGATTCCTTGATTTGTTATTGACTAAAAAAGAAAGAATGGTCGAGGAGCTGATCACCAATTGGTGTTTTGTCTATAATGGCATTCAGGATCCTGAGGGAACTGAGGAAGACAAGAAGACTGCAGTTTCTGAAAAACAAAGTGGGCTTAAGTTTGCTAAATAATATACTTTTCAGAGGTAAATAGCTCTTCAATAACCAAACAAAAATCCATGGACTACATATATCTGCATTAAGAGCTTTCCTTGTTTTCTCAAGGGGCAAATTCCTTGCAATCACAAGGGCTTCTATGGAAATCAGTGACGAATGAGCTCAATGTGTGAGGTAACCCTACTCCATCAGAGTTTCAAATTATTTTGTACAATTTTTATGTTGCTGTCAGTAAGACTTGAAAAATACTACTGATTTGGCATTCTTTCAATAGAACATGGACTGCCTAGGTTTGATTGAAAGTACAAACTGGCCAGCAAAACCAGGCCGTGTGACAGCTGAGAAGGCAGGAATCCAGCTTCTAGATTGTTTGTGGTGATAGCTTTTGGAAACACCCACTCCTCTGCTTTATTAGCTGTGTAAATGGCAGGCATTAAAAACTGGTGCTACTGGCAGAGCAAGGAACATACAATCTCATCACAACTGTGGCCTTTCTTCAGAGCAGAAGCAGACCTTAAAAACACCCTAAACTGGTTCCACAAATGTAATAATCGCTTAGACATGTTGATGAATAATTCAAAAATACTCTGTAACATATTCATCAAGATTACCTGGGAAATAATGAGGAAGATCTTATAAGAACCTCCATTTTTACAAAAAGCAAGGGACATTGCATGAAGATATAAGAAGGTGGGCTTAATATACCAGGAGTGGGCTGAGGAGGAGATGAGAGCTCTTCTGAACAAGACAGGGAGAGGCAAAGAGCCTCATGGAGTTGACGTGAGCCCAGTTATCCTTTGAGATTGCTAAATACAAATTGACCATATCTTAGTAATTCCATGAACTAGAATGATCAGAAGCTGTAAGGTTACTTTGCAAATATAGATCTTGTTCTGCTACTTCTCAAACATTCACTTTTGGTCACTCTTGAACTGGATATTGGGATAGATGGACATTGGGAGCCCAGACTAGCATGAGTCTGTGGCACAGATGTGCTTAAGTGATTCACAAATAATTCAGTGAGGAGAAAAAAAGCTAAATTTTATTATGCCAAGGTTTAAGGTTGGGCTGGCCACTAAATGAATGATGGATCCACTCTAACTGCTCTCCCTTCCCACAAGAGAAAGGGGAAAGAGGAAGAGAGACTTATGCGTTAGAAAATAAACCTTAAATCAGTTTTAATGAAACCGTAACAATCAAAAGATAGTATTAATAAGAAAATAGAGATCTATATAAATCCAATATTAAATTCCCCCAGAGTTCAGACTGCACTCGGTGGCAGATGGGAACTGGATTTAGGAACTTGCAAATTGGGTTCAAAGGCAAAAGAATGGAGTTCTCCTCAGATGCTGCTCATTGAAGAGGAGAACTTAAGGCTTTATACTGAGTATGACATACATGGAATGAAATATCTTGTTGGTCAGGTCTGGGTCACCTGTCCTGACTGTTCCTCTCTGCAAGTGTGACTTTCTTATGACAGTTTCACTTTCAGCACTCCAATGTGGTGCACAGGATTTAACAGTGACTCTGGTTTCTATAGGAGTAAGTATAAACAAGAGCATTTCTCCACACCAGTCATTGGAAGTAACTGTAAACATGAAGCATTGGCACTGCTAGAAGCAGATGCTGTCTGCAGAAATATGCTGTTAACTTGGGAAAGTGCAGTCACTTGGGAGACTGAGTTGTGTAATAAGATTAATTCATGTTTAATTCTATCTCTTGTAGAAAGATTGTTTCCATAGAAAATTGTTAGCAAGGCAGAACACTGGTGTTTAACAAGTTCTTTGCTGTAATGTGTGTTACCTGACCACAGAATATTTCCATAACCTTAGTATTTTATACAGAATACAGATGGAAAAGTTAATTTGAGGTTGTCGTGATTCTCTTGACAGGTGTTAAACTACATAAAACACATTCTCTACTTCCAGTACATGTATTTGGCAGTATCAAATATTGTTTTATGGAAGAAACAAAGATCAGACCAGAAAAGAAGGGATACCATTGTGGAAATTTCATGACATGGGCAATTAGAAGACACAGCTGACAGTGGTCGAGCGTTCTTTAAAACCTTGCCAGTTTTCTTCTTGTGACACGTGTTGATTTACAAGCACAGGCACAAGAAGTGGGGTGATTAAGGAATTTATTCTCATTCATTGAACCCTGCAGGCAAATGTCTTCAATATTTAACCAAGGGATCAATGAAAGCAAATTATTCACTGACAACCAGCTAGTTATTTCCTTTCAGGTGAATTAGTGCTCTAAGTACTCTACTGTTACACGAGGACAGTTCTCTTTATTTTTCCTGTATTTCCTGCATTAATTTTCCTCTCTGTTTTTACTACCTCTCTTTCAAGAGCCTCCTTACAAGATAAAACTGGAATTACCCCAAACTTTAAACCAGCTAGTTGCTGCTGTGTCATATATCGGTCAAAATCCGGTAAGGAGCTGCATTTTTCACTTTCATCTACGTTGATAACTGTAATTTAAAAAGAAATTATAAAGCCTGGAGTATAGAAAGGTATTTCAGCAGCAGCTGCACCCAGTGTCCCCAGTTAGGCAGCACTGTTTCACTCGTGACACCATTTTGTCCTTCACTGGGCTAAGAATTTACCAAGTATCACTACTAGCCAGGACTGGAAGGAGCACAGCAGCCCCTGCAAAAATGTCAGCATTTCCAAGGTGGTATTAATTTTGTTTTCAGTTCTGTAAGCTCAAGACTGACATTCTGTAGGATTAATTTTTTTCATAGGGTGGGGGTAGCAATGAGAGAAATGTTTCTCTTGTCATATCCTCTCCTTGTTATGGAAAGTGTGACACTTAATTGTGAAATCCTTTAAATAACTAGGAAGCTGGGATGCAGTACATTTCTGAAGTTGCTGTACACCTTAGAAGCTAATGATCTTTTCATCTTTTCTGGCCTCGTGGTTAGGGAAGTGGCAACACATCATCAGCTCACAGAGCTCTACATGAGAATTATTTGGGCAGTTATCTTTTCTGTAGACTTACAGATAAGGAGCTTTTAATTGTTCTTGGCCAAATTTATTAAATCCTGAACTGTATACCTGTAAACTCAAAGAAATCAATTCATGAAGTAGATGACCAGCTTACACCATCACACCAGCATTTAGAACAGCCACAATCTCTTATCTCTCTAGCAGCCCACATACCGCTTCTGTCGGTTCTGTCCAGAGATGGACTTGTTTGCACAGCTCTCAAGCCGCTTGGTGCTATTAGATCTTGACAAATCATTCTTCTCAAGGAGTAAATGGCTACTTTCTACACCCATCTCCAATGGTGCAGACAAGGAAACAACAGTTTCCAATGAAGAATAAATTAAGACATTTTAAAAGATGTAAAAATTTATATATTTAAATATAAACTGCATTGCACTGTTCTTTATACACATTCTGCCATGTTCTCTTATCTGTTGTTTAGGGTCCTCTCATGCTTTGTGCTTTACAAACACAGAGAAAAAGATGTTGCCTGTAACATGCTCTGTCCTAACCTATGCCTACTGAAAATCACTTTACCTTTAGAAATGTCTATAAATGTTTGTCCTTGCTTAGTTAAGAAACCTATAAATATTTCTGTGAAAACTGATTTTTTTGAAATTTCCATGGACAATGTTTTTGGAAAAGCCTTTATTTCCATACACTTTTTTTTTTGCTTTTAAGAAATATGATTTCAGAGAAAACTTTGTTACCAGAACTAGTAGCATTAATGCAGAAGCAAGTAGTAGTAGTGGTAAAGAAATAATACTGTGTAGCTAAAAGAATTTACTAAATGGGCTCTGAAGACATGCCCATAAATATGAGAAGACACTAGAAAAGTAGGGGTTTTAATTATTTATTTTCATTCTTTATTCTGTCTTGCAAACATTTTCCCCCCTACAATTAAAGGATATGCTTCCATTGATTTCAATAGGTCACTATTTTAATCTCTTGATTATTAAATGTAGGTCTAAAAGCATGGTAGAATAGACTTGGTGAAACAGATCTGTAGGGTGAGATACAAAACACCATAAAAAATTTTGCCAGAAAATTACAGAAGTTCAAATACCCTGAGGATTTTTTGCCAATGTCCTAGGCATACTTGTTAATTCTCAGTATGTCTTTGATGGAAGTTTGTAATTGGTGACACTGTCTGGAATAACTACATCTACTGAGAACCTAAGAACAGTGGGTGCTCTTGGGTTAGATCAGATGTTCATCTAGTCTGGCATCCTGTGTTTGTAGCAATTGATTAGGGAAAGAAAACAGCAGTGATACTTCCCCTGGCATCTTCATCCAATTTGTGTGTTCAGTAGCTTAAGGTACATCCTGAACTCAAGTCTATTTTATGATTTTGGATACACTGTACTGTATTTTATCTATATTTCCTCTCAGTTGAATATTTGCCCACAATTTTGTGATTTCTCCCAGAAATATTATGTAAAATAGAATAAAGTCTGTATAGAGAGGAGAGCATGTGGTCCAGCCACTTGAATGAGATCACCGTAAATATCTCAAAGGGGTAGGGGTAGCTTTTGCACATCACATCAGTGGGCATACAGACCATATGCAAAACAAAAACCCCTACAAAACTCTACTTCTCTATGATTTTTCATAGAATCCCTTTTAATAATTCTGCTTGTAAGTCCAAGAGAATACAGGTGTAGGGTTTGCACAATTTTAATGATTTCCAAAACTGTCTCTGCACATGCAATGAATTTCTGTAACTCCAACACTGGAGAGAAAATACTAAGCAAGGAAATTATTTAAATACTAAATCCAATGTAAAACATATCCCAAAATACATTAAGAAATATATAGAAACATGTAACAGAAAAAGTTCAACTCCTAGACAACTTCAGAGAGAGAAGTTATATTCTTTATTATATAACTTACTACCAGAAATAGCTACTGGCATAACATCGAGGTATTTTTTGTTTCTCTGTTTGTGTCATTGGACTGTGTCAATTATTCACAATTGCACAAAGCTGATTTTCTTGCTTTAAGTAGCTGCAACTCCTACTTCAGTGCGAGCATAAGCTACAAAGCATTAGACTGAAAAATAAATATTTACAACTATAAAGTTAAGTTGCAGTTATCTCCTGAAGCAGAGATCATTTTGTAGCCTAACTCTATTTGATATAAAAGAGCAGATTAAGCATTACCTCACCTTACAGATTTTCTGGTCTTGCTTCAAATATACTTAACTTTATTACACAAGATGAAAAACTGCTGAGCATCTATGCATCCCTTTCACTTCAGGTTTTGCCATGTGTGCTCATTTTCCTCCTGTGCATTTAGATGTTGTATTGGCATGACATAATTCCATTTAGCTATTTGTAGGCTATTAGTCTGAACACTAGACAGACAATATAGATTTGACAGCAACAAACTGGGTCACTAATCCATAATTTGTTGATAGCAATAGACACAGAGCATTAGGAGATTGTAAATGAAGTGCTGCTATAGTTGTAATTACAGTCAAGCTCAGCAACTCAGCCAGAGTTAAGGACTGAAGTTTGCTTGAATCTATTTTCAGTGGTTGATGTCATTTAACTAGGGTAATTTGCAGTTGAGTGAAACCTGACATGGAAATTGTCAGCTCAAACACAGATTTCCTTCTGAAAAGGGTTCAAACAAGAATCTAAACCACGGCAATCATTAGAGGGGAAGTTATGGTTAAGTAATAAATCAAGCATAAGCATTTGCAGCTTCCAAGAGTTTATTTTTGAATGACTTGCAGCTTTGTTTTAAAAATTCTTTATCGATGAAAAATAACTTTTTTGTTCATAACTTTTTGTTCCTACTTTACAAAGCTAGTTGTTACTGCACATAACTCATTGAAATGACAATGATACAGAACGGTGTGAGACCACAATGAGAACAACAGTTTAATGGT
>JANHFX010005616.1:26042-56446 GCA_027560015.1 Chloroceryle amazona
GTTACTGCACATAACTCATTGAAATGACAATGATACAGAACGGTGTGAGACCACAATGAGAACAACAGTTTAATGGTGAAATCAGTTCTCGGCCCTCATATACCTTTAAACAGCTACTGTTAATAACATTATTCACTCTTTTAGGTGACACTGAAACTTGGTCTCCTGAAGGGTCACAGTAGGTAAAAGCAAAAGGAGGAATTAGTAGAGTTTAAAAATTAAATGGCTACTAAACGAAGTTTTCAGCAGTGATGTGGCTGTGTTTCTTAGAATGTCAGATCGCTCTGTGGTCCCTCACTCCATTTGGAGCTTTCTCTGTATTGCAAATTAAGAAGCTGGAGAAGAGGTCACTAGCCAATCAACACAGCAAACTGATTGTAATTACTCCAGTTCCCAAAGGCAATAACATTTTCTTTTAAGTGACAGGTCTGCATAGCCTTGTGGTAACCAAGGTCACCTGAACATCTTCAATCCTATCTAAATATTGCACCATGGGAAAGGGAACCCTGCTCTAGGAAGACCTTTTTCTTGATTAAAACCTCTGGAGATCTATATTAAGTCCTTGCTCAGTTCAGATTCCATTTTGGTATATTTATCTTGTAGTGCTGTATGCCTGTGCTTACTGTTATGTATTTATTTTATCAGAAAAAGAAGCAAAAGAGCAGATTGGGTATTTGGTATTGAAGGTTGATGTAATGCAGTGTCATCTTCTGGATTACGCTTTTTCTCTTCAAGATCTCTTGGCAGCTGTTTGTGCTGTTAATTTTACAGATGTGCTGTTCAATTTGCAGGGACAGATGCCATGTTCTACTTTAATAGTGAACCATGTTTAAGCCAAATAGAACAAAGCTGCAACTTTTTCTCTTTGGGCTCAGACCTCTTTAGTTGGGATCTTAAGGTTCCTGTGTTGCTGGTGTTCACCGTGATGGGATTTGCTTCTCAGATGTTGTAACATGAAATAGAAAGTATTATAGGTGGAATTATTATTATCATTTGTTGACCCAAGCAGCACAACATTCAAGCTTGTTCCAATAAGGAGAAATTGGATGCATTTCATTGATGTTGCTTTATTTAGAGATTGTTTTCCTGAATGTGGGATGAATTCAAAAGGACGTTTTGTGCTCACAAACTCAAGACTTTTTCCTTTAGCTCCTGACATAGAAACTGTTGGTTCTGAGGTTTTATTGATTATATTAAGCACTTTATGGGAACTTAGGGAGCATTGTTCTTGGAATGTTCAGATCCAGTTTATTACCGCATGGAAGGGGTTTTAATGAGATGGATTCTGTGAAATTACTTGTACTTTTGTGGCATATTTTATTGATACTTTCCTGGTCAACTATACCAAGCTAAGTACTCATCTATGGACCTTTGTTCTCTCCTTGCACTAATACTGACAAAGCCCAAGTAACCTCTGATGCTGAAAGTCTTCAAAAATAATACAGAATGTTTGACACTTCTTTCCCTGTATTACTCTCCCTTCCTCTCTCTACTCTGTGCTGCTCTGTGCTTTTCTCTACTTCCTGGAAGTGTATTCTGGATCGAATGGAAAATGCTGTAGAATGCCAAGAATAGTTTGGATTCTTCATGGAAATTGTATACGCTTTTTGTGTGTGTTCAACCTGGAGGAAATGAGAGAATGGTGAGAAATTGTTATTTGTACTCTGTAGTTTTATCTGGAAATCAAATAAATAGGTGGATAGATATTACTGCTTACAGTTTTAAGTGGGCTGTTCAAACTTAAAGCATCATCTCTATTAGGATGGATGGATGGGGGGAAAAAAAAAACAAAGGTGGAAGTTCCCAAACACTCTCAAGGGTGCTGGTTTTCAGAATCTGTTTCTGAAACTGAAAGTTCATGCAATCCGTGTTGGGGGTTAACATCATGGGTTAACCACTGGTCATGAGATTTGTGCTCAGGTGACTTTGATTCCATTCTGGACCAGAACTGTAGAATTGAGGGCCCTGGAAAAATCCATGCTCTCTAGAAGCAAGGGTTGCCTGGTGTCAGTGGATCCCTCTGGAGTTTTGTATTTAAAGCAACAATGCCAGAATTCCATCTTCTAAGCACCTATCAAGATGTGGGTCCATGTGTTGCTATGATTGTCCTTGCAAAGACTGCATAAATCTTTTATAAAGCATATTCATGGTGAAGCTAAAAGAACTCACCATTTTCTTCTTCAAAGCCTGTAAATAAACCACAACCGTTCTGATCATAGGAAGGTGCCAAGAGATGTATAACTCATGTATCATCTTGCTCTATTGTACTGATAAATGTTATGAGACACTTCAGTTGTCTTATTTTCCAGATAAAAAAGAATGAATGAGGAGAGTTTAGTGAATGAACTGCAAATTCTTAAGTTTTGTCTTGATTTCTTCTCAAGTTCCTGCTTAGCTTTTAAAGATCTTTGTTGATGCTGTTGTTTACTTTGCCTCAACCAGTTGCATATGTTCCAAGAAGTTTAACAGATTTATTTTGGCTATGTTGTTGTGAGAATTAATTCTTGTTACTGTGTCCTGATGTGTTGCATGAAGTACTTCATAAATTACAATTTACGCTCTTCCCATCATGTGGACAGCTTCTAAGCTTTGTCTCCTGACTTTGAGTTGTTCTCAAACAATACAGCTGAAGAACATGTGGAATTATCAAAAAGTCTTTTTTAATGCTGTCTTTGTTTGAGATTGACTCCTTAAACTACATGAACTAGACTTAGATAACAAAGAAACCTACATTTAAATGCTTCTAGCCTGTTACTGTGTATTACTGCTTTTGTGTGTATGCAGAAGGAAACAACCTTCCAACTCCTCCAGGGCTTGAAAAATGCTTCAAATCTCTGGTTTTTGTCCATAATACATTACTCTTTGTTGGTGATACAAACTTTTCAGTTTCCTGCGCTCAATTTCATGGCCGTTTAATCCAAATCAGCATTTAAACATACCCTGTGGAATAACAGGGCTTGCCTACTAAGGGGAATTGCTGCAAGTAATGCAAACTGTATATTCATCTATGCAATTTGTTCGGAGTGCTTTCTTTATACGAACTCCTTGCACAATTTTAGACCATGTGTCCACCAAACATAGTGCAGAAGTGCCCACGGTAGCTTCTGAAGTTGAAGCACTACAGTTATGTGACAGCTGCATTGCAATGCAGTTGACATAGCTGTACTCTTTCTAGCTTTATCTGGTTAATAGCTCTTCATGTTACGTGGGTGTACTGGTTTTGTTGGAGATAGCTGCAGGCTGTCCATGTTGTATGCTGCTAAATGGTGTAGATATGCTCTTTTCATATTTGTCAATAAAAGAGCATATAATCTTGCTTAGATTAACCCAGGATTGTTTGCAGTGGGGTGTTCTCTCACAAAGTATCTAGTGTACTGTGTATTTCACAGAGTGTGCACTATAGCTTTACTGTGTAGGTAAACTAGCAGTCTTCAGAAGACTCTGTCCCTTATTGCCTCACCACCTTACCTGGAGGCACTTCTGTGACTGGGGACTAGAAAAACACCAGTTGTCAAATTCCTAGCAACTCCCACTAAAGCGCTGCAGTTGTTGACATTAAGTTCATAAATATTTGTTTGGTGGCAGGAAAGTATTTTATTCCTCTGTTTCTTTAGGGTCTGTGCAAGTTGTGTTAGTTATACATTAATGACATGGCACAAACTATGCTTCATGATGCACTTGGGTACAATAATTTAACTGGATGGTTGAATACAGTTTAAATATGCAAAGTAAATGGACTAATGAAGTATCCCAAGGACCAGCTAATACTTTTATTTATAATTATATCATACTATCTAAATTTGTGAAGATGTGTGTTTGTTACAAGCATTGTTTTATTGAAAAGTAGTAGCATTTTAGATTAACTATGAAAGGGCCTCTATTTTCTCAGTGGAAGTATGTTACTCTGCTTTGTATGGTGGTTTGTTTTTTGTGGTGGGTTTATTTTTTGTGTGTTTTGGTTTGTTTGTTTGGGTTTTTTAAACCTGTAACCCACCACCACTTCAAATGCTTCCTGAGAGTAGGCTTTCATAGCAGTTGTAGTAAGTACTGCTTCCCCACTTAAAAGAATCGCAGAATGTTAAGGGTTGGAAGGGACCTCGAAAGATTGTCCAGTCCAACCCCCCTGCCAGAGCAGGATCACCTAAATTAGGTCACTCAGGAACCTGTCCGTGTGGGTTTTGAATATCTCTAGAGAAGGAGACTCCACAACCTCCCTGGGCAGCCTGTTCCAATGTTGTGTCACCCTCACCGTGAAAAAGTTTATATTTATGTTTACATGGAACCTCCTATGTTACAACTTTGGGCTTGTTGCCTCTTGTCCTTTCGTTGCACATCACTAGATGAGCCTGGCTCCATCCACCCTTTACTTATTTATAAACACTGATGAGGTCACCCTTCTGTTTTGTCTTGTCCAAGCTAAAGAGACCCAGGTCCTTGAGCCTTTCTTCATAAGGGAGATGTTCCATTCCCTTAATCACCTTTGTGGCTCTGAGCTGGACTCTTTCAATCATTTCCCTGTCCTTGAACTGAAGGGCCCAGAACTGGACACAATATTCCAGATGTGGCCTCACCAGAGTAGAGGGAGAACACTACTTACAAAATAAAAACCTAAGCACATTTAAAGAGGAAATGAGCAATGGGCTTAAAAATAGCAATGTTTTGTATCCAAAGGGGGAAAAAGTGCTTAGCCTAGGAACTTGGAGTAGTTTGTGAATTTGGTTTGAGCTCAAGGACTGACTGTCCAGAAAAACCTGATCCATGTTATCTTTTCTGATCCCCATATGCCAAACTCCACCTGCCAGAAATGCAGAGTGCTGGGACATGCCCTGTTGGCAACTCTTGTGGAGAATTGGAGGTTGGCCCTCTTCTGGGTCTCCTCCTCCTTACTCAGGTTAAATTGTTCAGGTAATTGTTCAGACCTGCTACTGCCAGTAGTATTGCACCTTTTCATCAACAGCTAACTTCTGCCATTTCTCCTTGTGAAATTCTCACTTCAGGACCTGGCTCAGTTTGTGAGTTGTGAGTCTTGCTTATTGATGCAAAGCTTAATCTGAGGGGCCTCATTTTCAGTGGAAGAAACCCATTATTGCATAGGAATGATAAGTAAAGCATTGGCCTCTTCATGGTGAACACTCTCTTCTGACTAGTTTAACTAGTCACACCTTTCTCATCTCTGTAAGGTATTTACCTAGAACACTAGCTGGACAGAAGCACCAGAGACTCTGGAAAGCTCCTTATTTCCTAGAAATTAACTACTGCCTTGTAGCCAAAGGTTGTCCATCTATATCTGGGGGGAGGGGGAATAATAAAAAATAAATGGCCTGGAACATCTAGAACATCCACTTTCTGCCAAATAACAACATGGACAATTGTGGCCCTAAGGGATATCTGCTGCCCTTGAGGAATTTTCATTCCATCCAAATTTCAAATGCAGTTTTTGAGCTCTCCCTAGGTGCTTTTGCAGACACTGCTATGCATGTGCAATGGGAGATATTTGTTTTTCTGATACTCTCAATCACTTCAATCAATATGATTGTCAGCTGCTAGTTAAAAAATGGATTTGGACATAATTACATTTTTTTCATCTGCAATCTGGTGGGCTTCTTTCTAATTCATTTTACTGCTCTCCCACCTGCTTTTATTCATTTCAGAAAATTTAAGCACCCTATTTAACCTGAGTGCAATGTTGATTTCCTTTGTATTTTTAAAAAAAGGCATTTCAAAGAAGTCATTGAGTTTAATGTTAACCTTTAATGTGATCTGTGAATATGAACTATTCTATGAATTGTCTGGTTTGTTTCTGACATCCCTGTGTTGTCAAACCCGTTGGTCATTAACAACGTTAGCAGTGAATTTATAGTTTAAGGGTGATTTTCTGAGGTTTTGTGAATGCTATTGTAAAGTGCTTTTGGTCTTGCAGTGCTGATTTTTTTGCTTTAGATTCTTTTTCAACTAATATAAAACATGAGAGGGCTCTGGCTTGGACTTTCAGTCCCACTATTTACTAATACTGCTAAACTTAACTTTCAAACACTTGTGTTTTTTTTTTTTTGTTTGTGGTGGGGTTTTTTTTGTGTGTGGGGTTTTTTTTATTTGTTTGTTGTGGATTTTTTTTTTTTGGGTGGTTTTTATTTTGCTGTTTTGTTTTGGATTGTTCTTTTTCCCTTGAGGAACTGGAGACATTAGACATTTATCACTTACTTTGCAGTACCTTATCCTTCCAGCATTACTGGGCACTCACGAACATGAGTCAGCGTAATGAACTGCAGCAAGAACATCTGTGACTCAATAGACAACCTGCTTAATAAATGTTTATTGATTTAAATTACAGATTATAGACATGCATGAAATACTGAAATAAATTAAATCAGTGCTGATTGTGCATCTGTCTACACTTGACTAGGTAATTGTCTAAAATAATTATGGCCATATTTGAAGCAAAGCAAAAGGGTTAACAGGTTGAGGGAGCAGCTGGTGCATTGCTTGGCTTCTTTCTTTCTGAAGGTGCTAATCAGCTTGCAGCACCCCTAGAAGGAGGTTTCTGCATTCACCCTGAAAGACTGAAGATAGCTTTTAGAGTGCTACTTTATGGGCATTTTCAAGGACCTTTGCCTTCTGAGAAAGTACTACAGGCCATGGCTGATTCAAGTTGAAATAAAGGCATTTGCCATAGGATGCTGCAATTTGGCTTATGCCTCTTTGCTTTATGGCTTTTCCATGGCCATATTGCATAAGAAATGAAATTTTTGCTTCTTCCATAAGCTGTTGACTCTAATCAGCTATTAGAGGTACAGTACATGTAGCTACCTTTATGGTTTTCTTATACATTTTGTGCACAATTACAATTTTCTGTATTATTTTTCCTGACTTCTATCTTTTCTCTCTCCCTAAGCCTCTGCTTTGGAGGCCTGTCGCATATAGAGGACATTATTATGTTCATAACAAAAGCACATCTGAAATATTTGCTATTTAATTCACTGCCTTTCAGTGATGATTTCTGGACTCTATTGCAAATAACTGTATTTTTGTGTGACTGCTTCAGTTATTTGAAATAGTACAGAAATAGCTGACACAATTTACCTGTGTGATTTACAGTCTCAGATCACCTGTTTCAGATGTTTTGCTCCTAAATTAAGATATATTTAGCATGTATTAATATATATTTAGCAGTGTGCATAGATAGTATTATTAATTTTACAAAGTATCCAAAATTATCTAGTTTTATTGATCACCATGTTTTGCAGTATAACACTGCGGATCATGTTGATAATTGTGCTAAGAAATGGAAACAAATTTGTTGTTCCATGTCTGTGATGCTTTCTTACAGTAGCTTGGCCACAGAGTTCACATAAGCAATCCTGAGGATCCAATTTATCAGCTTTTCTCCCACATGAGAACTCACCCTACGATTCTCTAGGTACTAAGCCTCAAGGTACTTGCTAAGGGAAAAAGAGTGATGTACATTTTAAGAGGGTTTCTTACGACCTGTGTTTAGATGAGTTCTATTTGATTCTTTTTGAGGAGTTCAGAGATTTGATCCCTGCACAAAGAAGCCAAATCCCATTGCGGGTTGAGTTGGAAGATGAGCACCAGGCATCAGTGTTTCCTTTTAATTCACAGCTAATGTAGGTAGGTCAATCAGAGCAGCGCAATGATACCTAGTCATACACCAATTTATCTGTTCTACTTGGTGCTGAGGGCATTGCTACCAGCTATCTCAAAGTGGCATCAGTATGCTTCAGGGTGTTTGCCCAAGAATGAAGATGTGGCCAATTCAGAGTACTTGGTACTGTTAAGAGCTGCCCAAATGGGCTTGATTGTGGTTCTATCTTTTCTCAAAGAATATGACCAAAACCCAGCAGGCATAGTGGGCGGGAGATGGCTGATGGGTGAGACACTTAATATGGTTCTGTCTAACCAGATTTCTCAGTTCTGCTCCTATGTAGTCCAGGTGAGAGCACTGGTAAGCTGGGGTAGTGAACTGGGCAAAGAAACTGCTCCAACTGAAAAGCAACCATGCCAACTCCTATCTCTGCTCTTTTATGTTTGGAACATATGAGGTTTTATGTTTTACTAGCAAGTAAAGCTGGATCAGTTCCACTATCTGGTTTACCAGGCATGGACACAGGCTGTGGTGGGGAAGCTGGAGTAGGTGGGCAAATGGAGAAAGGGCAACCACTGGCCTAAGCTGCTTGTTGGACTGTATGCTTAGGGTCTTTGTAGAGTTGATCAGCTGCCCTGAAGCTCCATCTGATTTGTTGTCTTATACATGTGAGAATCTCATTAACTCGTGATGATTATTTTACATTTGGGCTTACTTAAATTTGTTTTGTCATGTAGTCTTGAACTGATGGCAGTCTAGAGAGGTTTCTCTTGAATCCTCATGAATACTGTGCTCAGTTGGTATTTTGGATCTAAATATCTTGCTTGTAGCCATATTGATTTAACTTACTGAATGGTTTTATTCCATTTAGCATACCAAGATGAGTATTATGGTAGCAAAAAGGAAATTATAATGCTCCCTATTTAGTTACAGAACTATGATATCTTTTACTAATTATGTTGGCTGACTGCTGAGTTTTGGAAATGTCAGCTGCCTTCCATGAGCCTTTGGTACCATTCATAAAAGTAAATGCTAATAGCACTTACTTCAGAAGAGTGTTGCATGCTTGTAAATTATTCTGAAACTCTAAGATGCCAAATAGTCTAGTGCAACAATTAATGTTGCCAGTGTTAACTATCATCCAATTTCTGTATTACATATTCATGTGCTTTAACAAGGCAAAGAAAGCAGAATGTAATGCTCATTGATGTTTTTAAGTCCTTTATTAGAGCTAATGTCTTACTAATAGCCTGGAAAAGCTTCTTTGCAAATATGAGGTTTAGTTCTTTTTCTGCTGCTTTTGAAGTCTAAAGACTGTATAGAGATGCTATTACTGCTTCATAAAGAGTTTCTGGGATGAATTTCCGGATTTACTCATGTCTCATCTTGAGGTGGTCCTAAAGATACTATTTCATGAATATGTAGAGTATGTTTGCTATTATTTTTTATGTTGTAGATTCATGGCAAATTCCTAGTTTATGCAGAAAGTGGCCTGCTGAGGAATACTGTGCTGAGCAATACTTATGCTAAGTCCTTTTTACTCAAAGAACTTTAGAACCATGCACAGTTTTGACAGTTTCACTTTCTCATCAGTTCTCATGGTTACATTATACTCATCTATATTTTAGTTTCTTTCTAACTCTCATTTTCTCACTGAGTGGAAATGGAATTACCAGGAAAAGGAGTTCTTATGTTGAAATTAACCGTAGTCTAGGAAAAGAATGAGAGAATCTTGTAGTTGGTATAAAGCAGGATTTAGAAGAATGTGTTTTACTGCAGGAAATTTGGTAGTAGTTCAAGTGGCAGAGATGTCTACATGAAATAAGAAATACTTCCAAGTAAGTTCAGCTGAGTTCAGTGGGCAGGTCTATCATCAAGAAAATTGGAAGGGAAAATGAACAGAAATTTACACAGAGTTCAAATCATTCATGCAACTGAAATGAGAATGTACACTATGTACAGTGGTTATTGAGGAAATTACCAGTGGTCATGAAAGTAAAATTGATCCCTAAAATGTTCAATAAACTCCCATAAAGCAGACCAAATATGCTAAGAATTTATGTATATGTAAAAAATAATAAATATGAGGACATCATGTAAATTGCATTTTACTTAGCTTTAACATGAAGAAAACAGTCACAGAAGAATCTGGAATTCTGTGACAATGGTTGTCTGCCTCCGTGCTTATTTGACACACTTAGTACTAGATACATTCCTAACAACCAATTCCATGAAAAGTGCTGAAAATAAAGTACTGAGGTATTGGGAAAGAACCAAAAAGCAATTTTGGCTCAAGTATGTGGAAAACTAGAGATTATTAAGGAGCAGTATTTGAAGAATGGTGTGGATTGAATACAGAAGTCTTCTAAGATCATTAAAAGACATTACAAAATTTCCAATACAAAAGTTGGAAGGCTAAAAGTTGTTATATTTTCGTAACAGAAGTTGCTTCATAAAACAGTCTCCCCGGGATGCCAATCTTTTGGACCTAAGAGTGGAATAAACATTTCCACAGGTACTATACTTTAATTAGCAAATGAAGAAATACATAGAAATGGAAAAAGAAATGTTAGTTTGTTACATGTAGACAGTAAAAAAACCCCAGCCAGCAGTATTGAATTTGATTGCAGAATTTGGATGTCTGATATGATGCTGCATTCATTGATAAAAGTTCAAGCGATGAGCTTCCACATGGCAGACTGAATAAGTTCTGAATGGCCCAGTGATTCCAGAAAAGAAACTTGCTTGCATGTAAATGATCAATATAGCTATGTGAGTACTTTTTTTTTTATGTGAACTCTGTGGCCATGCTGCTGTAGGAAAGCATCACAGCCGTGGAACTACAAATTTGTTTCCATTTCTTAGCACAACCATAAACATGATCCCCAGTGTTATACTGCAGATCATGATGATCAACAAAAAAATTTTGGATACTTTGTAAAAAGAATAAATACTATCTATTCACACTGCTATACATGCTCAATATATCTTAATTTAGGAACAAAACCTCTGAAACAGGTGGGTTTTTTCAGTTACAAAGATTCACTCCTTTATTTTGAGACACATTTTTCATTTCACCATTAAGGCCTCTCTTCTGTATTCCATTTCTCATTTTCTCCTGTATTAGTTATTCATAACCTTTATATTTCATGATTAGCACAGGCTACAACATTGTCTTTCTTTTTATCTTGCTCATTTTTACTTCAACAGTGAAATCCACACTGATTAGACTGCAGAAAATTCTTCATCCTGTAGTAGAATACGTAGCCCTTAATGTAGACATTACCTTTTTGATTTCACTTAGTCTTTTCCTGTATAGTGCATATAGTCTTGTGTCATGCATGTAGATGCAGAACATCTCTACCACATCTATCCACACGATTTATAGACTTCTTCTGATACCAGACATGCTTTTCAAATAATTCAAATCTTGTATAGTAAGTTTAGGGCTTTTTTCTCTCATTTTCTGCTAGATGAATTTATTTTACTATTTTTCTGTTATTATTATCCTCTCAGCTTTGTCTTACTTCAGGATTTCAGTTCCACTTTTCCCCATCTATTAACTGTTAGTAGAATTCATGAGTTTGTCTGTTTAAGCAAAATGATTTTTACCAAATTCTCCTTCTCTTTCACATTCATCACCACATTCATTTTCTAGAGCAGGATTGACTCTAAAACTCAAGTGTAAGTACATAAAGTACCAAAAGCAAATCACTGTTTGGCATTAGAATTCCAAGGTAGCTTCTGTTAAAGGGCTATGAGGATGGTTAAGGGGCTGGAATACCAGCCTTATGAGGAAAGGCTGAGACCCCTAGGGCTTTTTAGTTTGGAGAGGAGAAGACTGAGGGGATCTCATTATTTTGTATAACTACATAAGGGCTGGGTGTCAAGAAGGCAGGGACAACCTCTTTACATTTGTGCCCTGTGATAGAAGAGCCAATGGATTTAAGCTTGAGCACAGGAAGTTCCACCTCAACATGAGGAAGAACCTCTTCACTGTAAGGGTAACAGGCTCCCCAGAGAAGTTGTGGAGTCTCCTTCTCTGGAGACTTTCAAGACCTGTTTGGATGCTGTTCTGTGTGATCTGCTCTAGTTTTGTCCTGCTCTAGCAGGGGGATTGGACTTGATGATCTTCAGAGGTCCCTTCCAACCCTGACCATTCTGTGAAATGATGGGGTAAAATATAAAACCTGCATATAAGTAGTACAGTATAGGAATGTCACAGTTAAAATTCTGAGGGGCCTCATAATATCAAATGAGATGGAAGTGGTGAGAATTGTCAGAGTGAAGATAAAGAACATTAGAACTAGTGAAAAAGATGTGGTTACTTTAAGCACAAATCTTCTTGCTACTGTGCCCTCCAAGGGAACCACTTGGTTCTCTTTTCATGCCAGTCTCTGGTGAGAATATCTAGCTCACCAGAAGGTTGTGTTGTGAATTTAGCTAAACTCAGGTCCAGAGTAGTGTGTGAAATGTGTGTACTTGTGTAGCTTTCTCTCAAGTTCACAGAAGTTTTACAAATATTCTGCAGTCAGGAAGGAGAAATCTAGATTTGTCATTTCTTCAAAGATAGACCTGTTCTACTTGCGGGAACTTTTCACATTATTGTGAACTTGATATCAAGGCAGTATGTCAAAGAGTAATCCAATTTCTCACACAATCTGTCCATTAAGAACAAAATTATTTAGAGATGTTTTTTAACCCAAGGAAGGTCTCTGTGTGGATGTCTCTTCCAAAGACAGCCGAGGACTCTCATAAATTCCCAGCTTTTGGTGAAAGTAAGATTAAAGGCAGAAACTGGGGGAAATAGGTAAAGAAAATAAACTGGAATGTGTCAAAGGTAGAAGGGTAGTCTGGATCCTGTAGTGTTTCTGATACTTGCTTTGATGAGCCTTGCTGCTGAATCAGTTTGGTTTTGGAAGTTGATTTCTTGTTCGCAGAAGATAATCTGCAATGGTAAGCAGGTGAAAACCCTACACTATAAACTCTTGATGGCCCCATGTCCTGTCTGATCTTTCCTTTAGCTTGCTAAAACTTTATCTGCCCCAAAATGAGGACTCTACTGATTCTGAGCTGGGGAAGGTAGAAGTGTCATAGAGCAGCTGAATTGCTCCAGTGAGAAGAGATATTCATATATATACCTTCTCTTCAAGTGGAGGAAATTTACTTCCAATTAAATTCTCTGTAAGTCTCCTGAAGCAAAACTTAAAGAAAAATTTGATAATGGCATCATGGATAGTGCTGTGGGCCAGGCAAAGTGTCTGAATTATTTTATTGAAGGCTTGGAAAAAGATAGTTTGTTTGGGTTAGTTTGGTTTGGTTTTTTATGTATGCATGTGTTTTTAGGACAAGGTATTGTTTGAGGATGATTAGTAGTGCACTTGAAAACCATCATATTTATTTACCTTTTCTTTCACTGTAAAATGACCGGTTAAGACCATTGTTGGTCAGATGCCTGTTCCTGCATAGTAGCAGCAATATGATAATGCCAGATATGAGAGTTAGTGATTTATCTAAAGAGAAAAATATCCTCCTTTCTGTGAGGAGTCCTTTGCAAATCATTCTGATATTCTGTGTCCCTTGCAGTTTACTAACTCCTGTGTCTGCTTTGCTTATTTTTATGGAAAACAGTGTTAAATGCACATGAACGGCCCAGATGCTTCCATTCTGCATTTCACAGAACATTCCATAAAAATTATTTTTAAAGAAAGAAGATGAGGTCATAAGTACAGAATCATATTATAGACAAACTGAAGCTTTGTGAAGTGTGCTGATAAGAGTTTTTACTGGGAGAAGAGGTTTTATCTAAGGGTATGCCAGGTAAATGAATCAGTTTTCACTGTAGAAAAAGGATTTTTAGAATTTTGCTGTTAAATGAAAATAGAAAATAAGCAGCACAAATTTGAAACGGTTACTTCATCAAATATGAGCATAGGCTGTTTCCCTGAAGAGCAGTTTACCATAACACTACCGTTTTTCAACTAAATGAAAAACATTTCCTGAAATTAAAAATATAAGTATTTCAAGAAGCTATTGCTCAGAGTTAACTTATAAAATAAATTTGGTGAGATATTTTTGTGATCTATTACTTTAACTTTCTTCAGGAAAGTACTGAACTCAATAAAACCAGAAGTTTAACTAACACATCTAAATTTACTGATACTGAATTTACTCAAAATAGAAATATTTTCTTCACTCAGTTGACCCAAACCACATTATCTTGGTTGAAAGAAAAGTCTCATAGCAATTTTATATAAAAATGTTCCCATTCATCATCATACTGATTTTTATGGTCCAAAGAGAATGAAGATGAAAGTGACTTTGTAGCCTGCTAGAGATCATATGCAGCTGAGAGCTGGAGGTCCCACACGCCCAAAATGGAGCAGCTTTGACAGCACAGACTAAGACTCTAAAGCTTTAAATAGTATTTTTTATGTTCTTGTCTTTCCAAACTAGAGGCTCATGGATGTATTGCAAGGGAAAAAAAATGTCTTTTTAGTATTCTTGGTAGAGCTGTTAATCGTCCAGCAGTGCTAGTAATGAGCCAGGTATCTGTTAGCCCTGAATGGAAAGGGACCTTCTGCCTTAGGAAGCTAAGCTGAAAATTAATAAATCAATTAATTCAGCCTTATCCTACTGGGTTTATTCTTAGCACTTACTCTGTGTTCCAATTTTGGTATTAGTTCTCTTTCTGTTGATAGCTCTCATCATAAGGCTGTTTATAAAGGCGTAGCAACCCTTCAAAAGTTTCAGTTCTATTTTTGTTTTCACCACATCTGATTGAACTCAAAATCATTGCTATGATCTTCTTTTGCTCTTAAAAGTATTTTACACATATTTGAATCAATCTAAGTTCCCAAACATCTATTTTCAGCCTTGGCTTTCTTCCCTGGGAGATTTCAAGTTGTTCTGGAACCTACCCTCATGGCTAAATGACATTTGCATAGAACCTAGACTTTCACTTTTTCTCCTGGGCGAGGAGAACTTTCAGTGAGTGGTCTTTTGAATAACTGAGAAAACCTATGAGTAGATTGAAACAGAAATGTAGTGCAATTTTCCTGCTTTGTACATAGTCTTCAGAGGATAATATCTGGTATAGGTTCCTGAGTACTAAATTATGGACAACACATCTATAGTTGTGATCAGATGATTTTCAGAAATCAGTTCCTTGTTACTGAAGCACTGTGGTTTGTTTGTTTTTTTTTCTGCTGACAAAAGTAGTCTTTAAGATGACTTTTAGTTATATGTTGAGGTGCCATACACATAAACAGGCAACCCAAATTTGGCTTTACATGGTTATAAATATTATTGTCATTCTGTGCCGTTTCATTTTTGAAATGTAAACAAGATATACATATATGCCTAGGCCAACACAGAATCTTACAAGACATGTCAAATTATGAAAATAATTTCATTCATTAAAATGAAGTAAATTTTAAATGTCAAGCAAAGCTCCTATTATGAGTCGGTCATTCTAAATAAACTCCTAGTCTGAGAATTTAAAAACAAACAAAATGAAAACGTGTCTGGGTTTTGCGTAATAATTTGCAGCTCGATGTTAACATTTGAATTCTTTTCATTCCCTTGTCCTGATTAGGTTTTTAACAGTTTAGCTTGGGAAAGGGAATTTAATTGTATGGCTGCATGCTATATAACAACTGTTAATAATTGCCTGGTCTATAGAGCTGCCACAGGAGGGGACCTTGCTGCAGTTGTTGGGAGCTGTCTGCCAGGAATTTCACCTGAAGGAGTGCTTCCTTGTCAGGCCCAAGCTAACACAGCAAATAAAAGTCTGAGGCACTATCTACCTCCTTTTTCTAGTGCCTGGAAACAAAATAAAAGAGAGAAATGTACCACAGGAGTGTTACCAGGAGATCATGAACACACATCAACAAGTTACAAGCCGACCCAAAGTGATTTTACAATTTAATAACACACCAGTTCTAAAAGGCATTGGAAACTGGTGCTCAAGAGGCACTCTTCATATTGCAGAAAGCTCGTGCGATGTATTTATGTTGGTCTTGTGATCAAAAGTGTGGTTAGTAGATTCCTGCAGTTCACAAAAATCTCTCCATTAGTGTATGACATTTTACCTACATACAATGTCTGTTAATTCTTGCTTAATTGAGGTAGCAAGACCTTGATTGGTAATGCCAATGTATCTCATGAAATATGCTGGTTATACATGTAATTGCAGATGAAAAAACTAAAGTTTTTGGTGACTTGGCAACTTAACATTCACGTGATGCATGAGAATACTCTTTCACAACAACAGTGCAATGAAATGTCAATGTTTTTATCAGGTACAAACTTAACTCTTCTCCCTAAACACACTCATCTTTTTGACTGGTGCATGGAAAGTACAGAATAAAAGTAATTCAGGAAGTTCTAATAAGACCTGTTAAAGCTCTAGGTATGAAATGGCTGTCACTTTTCAGACATAATTATTGCTGCTTAATGGTTGACAGGCTAGAGTAAATTTTTACAGTCTAAATCTTAAGAGCAGATGATGTCAGCAATAAAAAACTGCTGGATTTCACTATTTATCTTTTTTGAACAATATTTGTATCTACAGATTAGCAGTTATTGTTACAGAAAATCAAGTCAGAGATGACAAAAAGAGCAAGTGTGATGTTTTTATCTGCATTTTATCAGGCTGCCTGTATCTTTGAATAGTGTATGCAGGACTTGGTAGTAAAATACCTCATTTTGTGCTGATGAAGCAAGAAAAAGTGCTCAGCTTTGGTCTACAAGACTAGCTCTCAAGTCATCAGCAAACATGTTTAGGATACTAACATGTTAATGTATTTAAATGTAAATTCTATTGCTTTAGGTTATATTTCTTTTGACTTCTATTTAGAGATACAACAGACGTAGTACCTGACTTCTGGATTAATGCTTAGGTAATGCACTGTACAGCTCTTCAAGCCCCTAACCAGACTGCAAGTCTGACAGCTGTGGTAGGGGCCCATAAGTCCTGCTGTGGTTTTCCACCTGCCCCCACTCAATTGTTGCTGTTTTGGACTACTGCTGTCTTCTACTCCTCCACAAAAACAGATCCTGGAATTGATATATCATTTCCAGGAAAAAAATGCAAGCAGTAAAAGGTTTCACAGGACCTATTGCAGAGCTTTCCTAGAGGCTAGCATCTCAGTATTTGGTTCACATAAACCCCAAATTATACCTTCTCACCAGAAGGAAGTAAAAATATTTCACCACCCTATTTGCAGCAATTCTCTTGTATTAAAAGCCCCTTTAATTTTAGACAGCAGGTTTAATTCCTCTCAGGCCATGCAAAATATCTATGCCAGGCTATCGTTCTCTGCTCAGCACTACCATCCTGTTTCGTCACCATTTTGGATCTTTAAAGGATGCAACCTTATTTGTTTCTCCAAACCCAAAATACCTTGGTCCTGTAACAGAAGAGCCACTGAGAGGACCAATCAGTCAGAGACAGAGCATTCCATCAGTTCAGCACGGTGAGCTGTGCATCTCCCACATCCAGAGGTCTGGGTGTTTTGAATCCATTTACATGCTTTGGGCATTACAAGAATCCAGCCTGGGCATCCTTGGAAAACTGCTCTCAAAAGCCATGATCCTCATAATACAGACCAAGCTACTGCAAACTAATAAGTGGGGCTTGCAAACATTGTGTTGCAAATATTCAGCTGCCCCGTGCACATCAACTCATGAAGCACACACCCACACAAAGACATTTAGTGGTGGCAGACTAGTCCAGCTGGAAATGTTTTCTGCTGTTACTGATCCCATGGGTGTTGCTTTCCAGTCTTTCATTAGGTTTATAAATAACTGTTCATTTGTGGTTTTTTTCTTCTAGTACTGTGATTTGTTCTGTTTATGTGTATGATTCATATAATTTATACTGCTTTTCTGTTGTTTATACTGTACTTTCTACTGGAACTTTTAGTCCATGTGCACTGCCTCACAGCTCAGTGCACTTTGTGGTTACAGCAAGGAAAAAACTGCAAAGGTGCTTTAGATTCATGCTAGAGTTGAAAAAGTTGACTCCTGCATGAGCTGCACTTGAGTTGAACACACAAAATTGTCACACTCCCTATAATAAGTATGACATTAAGAACTTTCCCAAGACATTAATTTATCTAAAGATAAATATAAAAAAGATAAAGATAACATATTAATTTATCTCAAGATTTTCCCATCCAAACTGTGCTGTCTTGAACCGTTCTTGAAAAAGCCCCAATTTTTAAGGGATTCACTCCTGACTCGACACCCAGCTATTTTCTAACTGCTTCACTTTCAGACAAGGCTTAGGAGTGGAAGGCAGTAATTGTTAAGCAGTAGTCCCCCAGCAAGGCCCCAGTTTTTCAGTTCTCAGATTCCCCTGGGGATCAGGTTCTGGTCACCAATACCCTTCCCACCTCCCTGCAAAAATGCTGCTCCTTCTCTACAGCCTGCCCCTCTCCCTGGCTTGAGGACAGCCCAAGTTGTGTCTTTGGCTGCTGAGCTGGAGTGATTCTGTTATCAGGGGATATGTAAAAGCAGTGCCCAGAGAAAGCTGCCTACCACAGTGAGCTCCCCCAGGACCCTTTTTAGTTTTGTTGATCATTTTTTTTAAACAAAAGCAGTGTAACTTTGGAAATACAGCTCCATGTTTCTGGGCTTAAGTTACCATGTCAAGTAGGGAAAAGGTAATGTAATCAGAGAAACAAAACCAAACTGAAGAGGCTCATCCCCCCACGAATATTCAGTTTGAGCATCATCAGAGGGAGCAGATAGTGAGGAAGGACAGTCAAAGGGATGTCAAGGCACATGTGTGCTTCCTGTAGTTAGACTGGGTCAGTTGAAGAATGAGTATCTACTGAGATGCTCATTCTGCTTTTCTTATTCAATGATCTCCAGCTTTGTTCCTGTTCTGTTCCATGCATATTTTGAGTATTTCAGTTACTTAAGGCTTATGTTCTCTTGATGGGTAACTTGGATTAAAGTTTCAAAAAGATTTGAATAATTATCCTAGAATAACTTTTTATGAGTTACAGAATTGCCAGAATGATTTATCTCAAACTGTTTGCAAAATAAATGCTGTTAAACCAGATGTGGCACTTTCATCCTGGAACAAGAGTATTCATGGATGAATTATTCAAGGATTGCTGTTCTGGAAAAAAACTGTTCTTGAGGAAGTATTTCTGAGAAGCTCACGTGTAGGAAGGCTTTTCTGCTGATGTTCTCCACCATTCACTCATCACTCACAACATTTAGTGTAACAGCAGTCTGGAAGCAGAGGTGAAACGCACCACAAATCTCACTCGATGTGCCGTGTGGGTTGTTTTTCCTGCAAGCAGCTTAGATGTTCCTTTATAGCCATTAAAAGTTTATTAAAATGCATGAGAGACATCCATTATAAACCAGCAAAAAAAGTCCATTAATAATACATATCAAATGAGAGTTATAGCCACACATTCCTTGCCCAAAGTCCCCAAACACAAAAAAAAAGCACATAGAAATGTAGAAAGGGCAGGAGAAAATTTTATACTGTGCTGAGTAATTGTTTAACCTATTAAAAAAGTGGATCAATAATGAGACCTCCTGCCTACAAATCCAGCCAGTTCCAAACAACTCTGGCATAGCTCCATGGTGTCGTGGTGCAGATGACAGTTCCTGACCTTGCATACTTCGAAGTCAAATTGTATGGCCGTTACAGAAGAGTTCTGGAAAGAACTTGTAAGGAAATATCTCCTAAGTACTTGAAGACTAGTGATGATGAGAAAGAAGAATCCTTTAGAATAAACACACTGGTGCAACTAGAGTTAATAGGATAAAATTAAGGAAAAGATGAAATGTAGGTGTACTATCACAAGAAAATTCTTATTTGGCAGTTACTAAGCTGTATTTGGATACAGCTTAATTTCCCAAGAGAAGTGGGGATAATACTCTTCCTGAGATCTTTTCATGCTGGTCTATGCACAACTATAGTCACATGTAACACTAATACAGTATTGACAGAGAGTAGATTGTTTGTTCAGTACTTGAGTGTTTGTCTAGTTTACCTATGAGGTCTTCTTTCAGTTACACACTGGGAAGCTGATATAGAGTGAATTCCACTGATGTATAGAACATGAAGAAGTGAACAAGCATAAACTGCTGGCCTAAACCAGTATTAATTCCTGACTGCAGCTTTAGAGGTGGTACTGTTTTCTTTGTAGTCATCTCTAGCTGTGTTTTAGCTTTTTAGTCCCCTAGGAGATTTCCTACTGCAGGATCCTCTCAAAATTTGGTCTTTCTTTCCCAAGGTGTGTGCAGTGTTAGTACATCTGTGTAATTCTTGCAGCACAATTCAGCAGGCTTTTGCCAAGTATTAGCTTTTAAGATAACTCCCTATCGGTCTCCTCTGGAAGTAATTGATTAGTTTGTCTTTAAACAAAATATTTTTTTTTCCAAAATATTTTATCCTTAAATAATTTTTTCATAGCTTATAACCATTTTCATTCTCCTGTAAATTATAGGACGTATATTTTTGGAGGAAAATTGCTCTCTTTACAATACTAGAAACTTAATATGTGTTGATCTCAGCCAGTAGAGCCAAAGGTGTCTATGAAACATGCCAGGTGGATAAGCTGCTTTGCAATTAAAGATGAATCATCACCTTTTTTTGCATTTATTTCACTCATCTGTCAAAAACTATAACCCTGAAAGATTAAGAAGGAACAATTAGGTTTTAAAAAATATTCTCCTTCTTTATGACAATTTCTGAAAACTTACTGCAGAACTTAATCCTTCCTTGCAGAAGGAGCTCAATTTTCAAAGTATTCTTGGTATTGCAGCACAATATTTTAGGTGGTCTCCAGGTAGCATCTGTGAATGAAATTCTCAGTATAGACTTTAATCTGCTTCTGCAGGGTTTACCTGCAAGGTCAGAAAATGCTAGCAACTTTGTCCTTTGAAACTGCACAAACTTTTAATAGAGGGACATGAACCATAATATTAATAAGCAAAAGTCTTCTTTATATTGGGAAAAGTTACATTTTCTTCTATATATGGTATTAGACAAGGGGAAGCTGCAAATAAGTGCAGAATAATTTGGTACTACATTTATACTGAATTGCAAATGTTTGGGATACATCACATCAACTTTGCTTACAAATTAGGTCCCAGATGCTTCTTTTCCAAATTTTGTAAGATACATTTCAGCATGTATCAGCCAGGAGGAAAATAAATAGCTGATGTACAAAATGCCTGACATTCTTTCTTGCTGCCATTACTTATGTGAGTGGTGAGATATTGCAGTAACCACTTTATTGAACAGTGTTTTTGGGGGTTGAATCAAGAAGAAAAAAGTCACATTGCTGATAAAGAATTGTGTAGCTTCTATATTCAGCTTTAAGAAATATATTGAATATGCTGTAGCAGATTTATGATGTCCAGCTATTTCTGTGGCACAGTATTGTTGCGGAGAGGGGGAAGAAATCAAATATGATTTTTTCCTGCAAAAACTGTTGAACATTTAGATTGCAAACTATTGTTTTGTGATTGTAAAGTCTATATTAAACTAAGAGCTAGATATTTTTTTAATAAAGATTATAGTCTTTTAGCTGCAACTTTAAAAAGCTTGGTTTGCTTAAATGGAACACACTTTGGGGCATATAACTAGGAAATACTCCTCATAAAAATTTCCTGCTTTGGAAATTTGGTCCAGGTGTATTACACATCTCTTCTCCTTCTTTCATAAGCTGAGATCTGGCACGCAAGTCAAAAGCACCTGAAAATGAGCTTCATATAGTGTTTCAGTGCATATAGACTGGAGCTACTTGTGTGTATAAATCCCCTTAGCATTGCCATGGGTCTAAACTGTTGAATTACCCAGGCAGGAAGCTTGCTTTTTACTCAGTTTTAAGTTACTGAAGCTAGTTCTGCCTTCTGCCTAAAATAGTACATAAACTCGAGTGTTATCACAGTTTGCCATGGGCTTTAGTAAACATTAGTGTCAACTGGTCATCTGCTCCAAATTTGTATGCATTTAGTCAGAGCAGCTCTGTAATGGTCACTACAAGGAAATTTTTTATTAACTCTAGCTAAAATATGCCTAGTGAAGATACATGCTTATCTGCAGAGAGTTTTGGAAATATCCATAACATTATTTTTTGATAGTTTTAGGCTTGTTTATATATTGCTGAGTTTTAAATTTTCCTGCTCTCTGGCTTGTAAATTATCTATAAAAACATGTATTGAGCTTATATTTTCCCTTCAGAAAATAAAACTGATTTGAACTTGCTTCTTCTAAAAGCGTGGAGTATTTTTGCTTAAACTGTAAATCCTCTATTTCATTATATTTCACTATATTGTATTTCCTTATATTCACATCATACTTTTGAATTCAGCTCTTAGGCACTGTTTGACAGTGTGTTGACAAGAAAAAAAAAATAAAAATTTCAAAATGGGACCATGAATGTTAAAAAACCTTTAAAGATTGATTCGATTGTAACCAAAGGTTAAATTTCTGTTAACAGAGTCTGGCAATGAGTAGTTTGGAAAATGATTTTCAATAGATGTTGGCTTCTTGTGCTCTGGAGGTGCCATAAAATCATTTCAAGCACGTATATAAATCTGTATTAGAGTATCATTGTTTTGCAGTGATGTTGCAGCAAAGTTTAGAAGGTAGCAAATCACTCATTAAGAGTCTGTGGCATGGATTTAAAAGATAGTAGAGTCATCTAACTCTTTAGACTTTGGAATAGGAGCACTCCAGGAAGAGGCAGAATGGCTCCCAGGGGTTGCTGCAGCAATGCAACTTAGTTGAATTGTCATTTACATGTTGGGAAGGACCTGTTCCTGGATTTACTGTGAAATGAGAAAGTAAAAATGAAGTATTCTACAGCCCTTTTCTGACACTTATCTGGTACTGAATTGATGATGAGCAAAATATTATTCCTATTATTCCTTTGGAGGGGAGGAACTGGAAGCAGCAGTGATGGTCAGATATTCTAGAGAAAGATGGCTAATTTGATTATTTATTTATTTTAAAATATTTTTTTTTTGTGCCTGTGGAAAAGCTGTTTTAACATCAGAAGTTGTCCTTCACCAGCTGAATAAAGACAATGCATCAGTTTGCATAATTCTTATAATACAGATGAGATAGTTGTAATAGGATAGGTAACTTAAATCTTTTGCTTTTCTGTGTCTTTCATGAGTTTTGTTGCCTTCCATGGTGTGATACTCTGAAACCAATTTGCAGTGAAACCATTACTTTCAAGGATTTCTTTTAGCCTATTCTGTTTTTGTTTGTCCTGACTCATTAGTAGTTAGCTTCTTATAATGAGATTTTCATCCGAATAGTACAGGTTTATTCCTTAGAACAGCTCCAGGGTTGGAACAAAGCTGCTTAGATTAGCTTTTTGGTCTCAAAAGGGGTCAATACTTGCTCTGATATAAAGAAGGAGCAAGACCAAATATCTTATTATTGCTCCCTCATATGGGTACTCCTTTCTAATGTTATTAGCTCTGTTCCATTTTAGTAGTTACAATTATGTCCTGGTCTACCTGAACAGAACAATAAAAGTTGATGAAGTACCAGCCACAGACATAAACTCCACCTAAATCTCATTGTAAATCTTAGAGCTACTGGAGCACAAGCTGTAAGTCAAGCCCTTCAGCATTGCTCAGCAGTCACTATTAGAACATTATTTTACACTGGAAGTTGTGTAAGATACCATACCACGTTTATAAAAATACTTTCTAACCCAAAGGGAAGGAAGTTAAGGGGAAAACTTGCTGTATGAATTGTTTGACAGGTCTGTTGCAGGGTTTACCAAGCCTGTGCTATCATGCAAACAAAACAACCCCAAAACCAATAGCATCCCGTAGTATTTAGGAATTGTTGAAGTTTTTTTTTGTAAATAAATAATTCAGTTTGGCAGGCAGCTGTCTTCAAATTTTTATTACTTGCAATGCTTTTTCTTGTTCAAAATATTCTCTAAAAATGAGTGCAAACAAAGTGCTATTCTGCTTGACTATTTCCTATTGGTTTCCTTATTTTTCCAGATTTTTTGAAGAGTTTAAAGTCGATTTTGCTGGGTTTTGACTGAGACTATGTAACAAAAAACAATAAAAGAAATCTCAGCTTCTAGTTGCCAACTTTGCATTGCTCTCAGAGCTCCAGCTGCTGCAACTGACAGTTTCCATTGGAATCTGTTAAATAATGGAAATTTCTGTTTTTTTCAGGTGAAAATAGAACCTGATTGCAAGGATGGAAGACTGATAGGCAAACTGGTTATCCCTATGTTGGCTTTATATGTTAAATTTTGGTAAAGAAGGGATTAAGAGAGTTCTGATTCACAATCTTGAACACATAGTTGACAGTGTTTAATAGCACCCCATGAGAAATGAACTCTATCATATTTCTCTAGGTAATTTGCAAAGAATTTTTTGCAAAGGAGTATTTTTCCAGACAAAATTGCAGCTTAGCTAAAACCAGATTTTGGGGTGGGGTTGTATTTACTTGGGCTAATTGGCAGTTTGCCTGATTTCCTTACTTGTTTTAGATGTGTTAGCAAATCATCTATCATAGGTAATTTCCTATTTTACAAATAGGTTCTAATCAGGTTGGTGACCACACCTTACTATTCATCTTGGACGTATATAGCATCAAGACAGAGACCGTCTCTGACTACACCAATGTATAAAAATATATTACTTCATACTTTGTATTTGTGGACTAACACTTCTGTACTTTTGAGAATATGAAATTATTTTAAGCTCTATCTCTGATGTGTGAAGCAGTCACTTTAATTCCTTATTTCACCTTCAGTCAGTAACAAAGTGTATATTAAAGAGGAGATAAGCAATGTATGTCCTGGTTCAAGTGAACCTTTATATCTTATATGTTTCTATAGGAATTGACCAGGTGCATGAATTAATCATAGACTAGATCCATGAGGAAACATCTCAAAAAACATAGTTTTCTGACCACTTGATGATCTAAACACCATTGAAATAATGTTGCTATATGAACAGCAATTCTGGGGGACCCCTCTTCACCTTGAATAGTGTGCAGTGCTCCATGTATGAGACTCCAACTATACAATAGTGATCTTAGAGTCTGAAGTATTCCACTGAAAATAGGGAAGAAACCCAGAAAAGGAATATTAGCCTGGGAAGGGAAACAAAGAAAGGGAACCACAGTACAGAATAATTATTTGTAATGTGTCTCAGTCTGTGCTTAACGAGGTTTTGCAAATTGCAACTCACATTCAGGCATTTTCACTTTCTTCTTTTGCATGTCCTGCTTTAAACTTTGGCATAACTTTTGCAGTTCACATTTTTCCATTGAGAAAGCAGAAAATGTCATAGATGGATATAGTATTGTTATCTCTCTCAAACCACGTGCAGGGCTTAGGCATCCTCTTATGGATCTCTTGTTTCAATTACACAGTCTCTCTGCCTTGTAACTTCATAAAATGCTCTTTTCCTTTTTGAGTGGCATCATCTTGACTTCAGTGGTCCCATCAGAAAGCCCTCAGTGTATGGCTGATCTGATGGGGCATGCATTTTGGTGGTGTAGTCACACAAAGAAGAGCACAGTGAGAATAGCACGTAGTGCACAAGATTAATATGGCTTTTCTCCCGTTTAAAAGACCATGGGCCTCCAGAATAATCTCATTATTTTTCCCTAAGAGGTCAGGAGATTAATTATATACTGGTTTTGATATTTGTTTATGTTGAAGGATATTCACAGAACTGTCTTAGCATGTTCTAACTTTTATTTCTATTAAACATATTTACTGTACTAGTGAATTACCTTGTATTTAAAAATGACATAGCAAAACCAAGTATACCTATGTAGTCCTCTACTGCAGAATTCCATCTTCAGAACCTGATTATCCTCTGAGCTGGACAATGATGTAATAAGATTAATTTTTACTTATGAGAGTTAAGGTATTTAACCTTTGCTATTAACAAGCGGATCAAGAGTTTTATTACAACTGCTAAAGGTCTGAGCCTGGGTTTCTTGTAAATAGTGCAGAATGGCCCATCTTCACCAACCCCTGAAACTGAAAGATAATGAATTCCCATTTCTGGAACGTACTTCACCTCAGAGGAACTGTGATGTGTTCTCACACTGTCATCTAGTGAGATGAGCAAAACTGAAAATAATGCAATCAAATCAAGTCAGTTCCCATGCCCACCCTTTCCCCTTCTCCCTAGTTTTTGATCTCTTTGTTAAAGCTGCTAGTTTTTCTTAGTATCTGGTACAAAATGCAAAACCAATTAATGTATTTGAGGAGGAAATAGAATATGTATCACTGTCACTTCTACCAAACAGGATAACAAACTTGCATCATTTTAAAAATACTAAGTTTTGGGTTGGAAAATCTCAACTGGGAAAATTCTGTCCAAGGTTATTGAAAAAAAACAAAACTATCCTGGGTTCTGATATTAGTTTTTGCCCTTAACTGGATATGTTAATGGACTGTGGTGGTCAGTGAGCTATCTGAAATACATTCCAGATGCCAGAAAGAACAAATGCATTGTATTCTGTCTAGAGATGCTGACAGTACAATACTATTGTCTGTCCCCTGCTGAGTGTGTGTGTAGAGAGGAAGAGGGAGAGGAGAAAGTTTGGCCAGATTGATATTTTCCTTGCTTTTCTTTCTCTGCTTCTATAGCAGGCTTCTTAACGTCCATGCTCCCAACAGTACTTTCAGCAGTCCCACAGGCGGCTGCCTGCTACGACCTGTTTCTGTAGTCGGTCTGTGTTGCTTGCTGTTTCTGAATCTGCATACCTCCAGTGCAGTGACATACCTACTACTATTTGAAACCTCAGAATTAAGTGTTTTGTTGCATCAGCACAGAGGTAGAAGTCTAACCTCAGCTGTTCATGACAGCTCACTTATCAAAAGTGTTACTTGAAACAAATGTGATAAAAACATTACAGAAATGCTTGATTGAAATATTTTTTTTTGGTAATTTATCCATTCTTTTGCTAGCAAATAATGGTTCTGCTTGTTTTTAACTTTTTAATCATGTAAATGGTTGGATGGCTTAAATATTGAAATACATCCAAATGTATTCTATATATAATTAATATATATCAATAAACATATATACTTGATGCAAAAGTGTATGTTTAAAATTAGTAAAGTACAAATATATGAGGCAATTTTGTATTTATTGATAACTCACTTAAATCATTATCATAGAAGACCAATAAAATTAGTATACTAGTAGGTATTTGACATAGGACCATTTGCTTACTCAATAGTTGTGTTTTCTTCTTTGAAAGTGCTCTTACATTTCCCTTTCACCTTTCAGGTTGAAAATCGTTTTCCTCACAGAGCGTAATTGCCATCTTTACTGGCTTTGCTCCATAACTGGTGTGTAAACCCTAAGCAACAAATGAGAAGTGGCTTTTCCAGCAGTCTCTTCATAGGATTGTCTTGGCAGTTCTGGGTGCTCAGAATTACGATGACTTTTCACGCTTCCAGTGGTTGGTGAGTTTTATGTTGATATTTATGCCATACCATGCTTTACCTACTTTGTACAAATGTTCTGAGGCTAGAAGCCATGATGAATCTCTGTTATATCAAAACTGCTTCATAGAAGTCTGCAAGTTTTGATGAGTAAGTTCCTGTGAACAAAAGCATAGACAGTGAGCCATTACAGCCCAGTAAACTGGGAGTACAGGTGCCTACATGGGAAATGGAGATGAGAGTCAAGTCCTTATTCTGCCTAAACAAAAGCAAAGACATAAACCTGAATCTTCCCTTGAGGAGAGCTTCTTGTCTCAGTAAATGCTGAGAGCATTCAGAGGTAAAATAACTCAGCTCTTCCAGCTTACTCAAAAAAATAGAATGACTTTATAACTTTCCAGTAGTCCAGTAAAACCCTGTTCTAACCAGAGTGAGCTAAACAGAGTTTAAATTTCCAGTAAGAGGAATGAAATGAATGTGAAAAGGATCTAAAGGCCTGCCGTGTTGTACTGGATTAAAGCTGAATTTTGTTGAAACATTTTCTTTGTCAGATGTGTGTATACTCACAGTGATTTCTACTATTGGAAAATTACTGAAACTATTTGTTTTATTATTTAATTAATGCTACTAACCAGGCATTCTTGTTTCTCGTTGTGATTTTATGATCCTTAAGCCATGTTCTCAAGTCCTTCTAAGATACTTTTAAAATATATTTGTGACATATATGTTGACTAGCTAAGCTTTAATGGATCTAATTAAAACAGTATCTCAGCCAAAATTCCTGTTGACTCCACTAGGAAGAAGGATCCAGTCATTAAAATTGAAGTAAGGATTCAATAAAAAAATACCTAAGCAAGCCCAGGATGATTTATGTTCACAGCAGTGATGAAATATATATCAAATTGAATCATTTGATTCCTATCAGATATTTTATTTACAGTATAGTTCATAAATACACACTTTTCCTTTGGAAACCAGAGAGGATTTTTCAGCAGTTTGCATGGAGTTAAACTTACAGATATTAAATCTAATGAGAAATTTGCTATTAACTTTGGTAACACGTAAGTCAAGGTGAAGAGGGTTTGGAAATCCTTCTAATTTCAGGCTGAAAATTAGTTATACAGAAGTGTATGAATTGTGACAGATGTAGATGGAATAGTTTAAGGCACTAAGCTCCATTTCCCTGTTGTATGGTTCTTGCCTGATTCCTGACCACTGAGTTTCAAGTAAGACACTCAGAGCACTAAATCTTTTTGAGACAGACTTTAAAAAAAAAGAGCCCCAAATATCTGATGGCAAAATAGAGACAGATTTAAGGGGGATTTTGTACTACCTGTTATTGTCTTTTTTGCTAGTAACAAAAAGATTAGCATTATCTTTTCAAGCATCACCAAAAATGAAAATTTGAATTTTTATCAGGCCCTTTTTTCAACACTTTCTTTCCATCTCGTGGCTCCCTGCTTTCTCCAATCAGTGTTTTTCAGAGTAGTGGCTCCTGTCAATCCCTAACAAAACAATCATAGGAAAATGAAGGTCCTTTTAAAAACCAGGGTCACTTTTAGCTAACCCTTTTCTGCAGTCACCCATGAGTTCAGTAAATAGTAGACATTAGAAAAATGTGGTAAGTGGCAAGTGATCATCGTGAATATCAAAGTAAGATGCATTTCAGTGAAGAGTTTGTTTCCATTTGGCTTATTTCCGAGGCTTAATTGCTGCCTTTCTAGGACAGGCCAAGCTTATTATAAACTTCGTCAACTACACAATTGAACACAATATTTATTATCTTTTCAGCAACCATTTGTTCATTTTGCATTGAGGGGCTTGGAGGAAGGAAAAGAAGCAAAACAAAATTCATAAAAATCCCATTAAAAGTTCAAGGGGAGAGGTTCCTATTTATTTATTTACATAAACAGGTACTGAAGGAAAAGATTCTCACTACTTCTCAGGGCAGAGTACAAGGAAAAAATAAATAAACCCACTAAAACTACCTAAATTTTGTTTGAAGACGTTGACCCTTTTTTCTAATTCTGCCTTTTCCTTTTTCTGAAACTTTCCATTATACATTTTGACTTTTTTTTTTTTTAATCAGGGGAAGTAAATATTTTTATTGCAAAAATAGGTGTTCAGTACTGGCTGCTTCTAGACCACAGATATTTCTACTATGAATGATGACTAGGTAATAAATCACATGCACAATATATCATGTGTTTAAATAGCTTTTATTGATCCATTTCAATAGAAAATGCTTTGTGGAAATATAGGAATACTTGTGTATTGCCTATGCTATCTTCACTTCTAATTTTTGTAAAAAAAACCCCTACTGGGACAACTAATTCCCTATAAACAAGGACTTTGTTTGGTACATTAATGAAGCTGTGGCCTGTGTAACACTAGGCAGTAATTAGTGCTGATTTCTTGACCATTGTGATACCATTTTCTCCTCCATGCAGTATTTCTGAGACACCAGCAAATTTTTTTTCAAATGCTTAAATGGGAGTAGGCTGTTCTATTTATAGGAAGAAATGGATTTCATAATAACAGATAGAGGTCTGAAATAATTTAAAAATGTTAGGAAAATTTATTAATATCTAGAAGCATATTACATATTAAAAATCATGTCATAATATTAGTGATCATTAAAATGATCACTAATTAATTCTGTGCAATGTGAGAGAGAGGTAAAACTAGTTGGAATAAATAGTGCAATGAGGAGAATCTTGAATATCTTTTCCAAGAAAGAATTGCATTCTGGAAGCAAGGACAAGTTTTTGAGAAGGGTATATATGGCAGGTTAACCATGCTCACTTATTGTACCCACACCTGCCCCAGGGGGACGGGGATGAGACTGGGAAGAGCAAAACTCGGAGAACTCCTGAGCTGAGATAAAGGCAGTTAAGTAAGTGAAGGGAAAAAGACCTAACAAGTGATTCAAAAGCAATCATTCGCCACCTCCCACAAACGAAGTGATGCCCAGAGAGAGTCTAAGCAATGCTGTCTTCAAAAGCCAATCTGCCTTTCCCCTCTTTCTTCTCTTTCCATTTGGGTCAGCTGGCCCAACTGTGTCCCCTCACAACCCTTTGCATACGTCCAGCCTTATAGAATCATAGAAATGTTTGGGTTGGGAGGGACCTCCAAAGGTCATCCAGTCCAACCCCCCTGCTGAGAGCAGGGACATCCTCAACTAGAGCAGGGTGCTGAGAGCCTCCTCAAGCCTCACCTTGAATGTCTTCAGGGATGGGGCCTCAACCACCTCCCTGGGCAGCCTGTTCCAGTGCTCTACCCCTCTCGTGGTAAAGAACTTCCTCCTTATTTCTAATCTAAATCCACTCCTTTCTAATTTAAAACCATTGCCCCTCATC